>VOQK01034088.1:0-24388 GCA_015052645.1 Benitochromis conjunctus
TGGTTGATTTAAATGCTGTGGGTATTTTATTTATTTTTTTATTGTTTTTTTGTTTGTTTTGCTTTTTCCACCTCCAGCTGGTCATCTGCAGATGGGAATGACGACCCTCTGGAAGCAACAAAAGACAGCATCTTTGTCAAGATCCTCCTCAAACTCATTCAGGAAGGTGAGAAACATGTATGAAAGCTTTGGGATGAAACAAATATGGGGAGGGGGTTCCAGCATATTGAATCAGAATTTGTATTATGCATAATACAAATTCACACTCCTCTACATGTGATTATCAAAGTTAGAGCATAGATCTAGTTCCGGCAGGAACTAGATCTATGACTGAGCGGAACTAGAACTAGACTGAGCGGAGCTCACAGCTCTTCTAAAGAGTGGACTACTTAAGCCCTCACTTTGTTTTTGAGTATATTATGAACAGTCATGAACCGAAAGAATTCAGTTTTCTTTACCTGTTTGGTCATCAAATCATATGTATTCTTATATGGAAATTACACTTGTAATGACTAAAAAGATGAACTCTTGTGTATTTTCCAGGCGTCTCTCTGCAGACCTATCTGCCCGACATCAAAGACCTTCTGGACCTGGATGAACTCAGCAGTTTGAAATCAAAGCCTTATTTTGAATTTGTCCTTCGAGCTAATTATGAACATTACCTTCAAGCCCAGATGTGACAACCACCAAACCCACCAGTGAAACATTGTGCACTTCAGCTTTTCTTTGCGTTCTAATCATTTTCAAGTTGTCTTTAAATTGTGCTCTTTTCTAAATAAATGTGTTGGTTTTTGTGTACTGTATGGTTTTACTTTCAGCTGAGTCCTCCAGAAATACAGTTCACTGGTTTCTGTTTTCATTTATTCACCTTTAGGGACATTTCCAAAACAATTTTCAAGCAATAGTGACAAATGTACATACTTATAAAAAGAAAGGTTTGCTGTAAAGAAAATAGTTGTTTGTTAACAGGAGAGACAATAAAACCATATCGAGAATGTGAAGCAAGACATGATTTCAGTTCTTTTTATCAAAGTCTTTTTTGGGGGGGTTTTTTTTTTTTAGAGAATGTATGACTGCCTCATTAACATTCACCACTTATACCTACAGTGTAAAGCATTCGCTGCCTCTAGAACACATTTATCTTATGACAGTCAAATTTGCTCTAATGTGGGTTTGTTGATTCTTAGTGGATACAGACAAAATACGTGTTTGCATGCTTTAAGTGTGCACCTCTTTTTATAAGGAAGCCTTAATCATTTATAAGGACACTCATGCAGCATGATTGGAGTACAGAGAGATCCTCCTGGATGCAGCCATGTTTAGTGTGACATACCAAGTAAGATCAGGGTCTGACGACCTACCACAAAAAACTTAAATAATCTTCCAAGTCAGAGAACATTATGACAACAGTTCCACACACAAACAAAAAATACATTTCACTTCCTACTCTTTTTTTTCTTTTCTTCTTCTTCATGTGAGTTGAGATAGCAGACTTAAAAAGTGACACAGACCTGAGCCGCTGTGATACTGACTCAGGAAGCTGCCCTGTGTTCATCAGGGCTCCTCCTGTTGGGTGACAAAGGGCAGATGTTTGTTATAAATAGATGTGAGCTCCTCTGGCTGATTGACTGCCACGCTGACAGAGATCCTCCGCAGTGATCCACTTTCACAGCTTCACAGGCTACAGACGGCTTTCAGGATCCAGCGCTGCTAAAAATAGTCAAAGTAGATTAGATTGGCACAAGAGCTGTACATAACTGTCAGGTTATGTTGTATGAGTCTAATTTTTCCAATGTTCTGGGGAATTTACTTTTTATATTTTGAAATGGAGAAAAATAACCCCAAAATAATTTACAAATCACTTCCTGTATTTCATCATGGATTAGAAATGTTTGATAAAAGAAAACTGCCTTATGACTTTTTCAGGAGAAAATTACAGGTGCTATATGTTTAAGGCTAAAAAAGGGAAGATGGTAAATGAAAGAGAAATATATAACAAAACTGAAAGAACACTTTAGTTACATTGTATTCTATTACATTAATTGCTGTAGATACTGGTTCTATTGCACATTTGCATTTTATAATATAAAGGCTTCAAACTGTATGCAGTATGAAACAGGATGAACTGTTCCCCCTCAACCAGCTGCTGTGCTGCACACATGATGATGCATCATTAACAGTAATCTGTTCACCTTGATGATGTCTTTTGTGCTGCTGCTTCTGTACTTGTTCCACTAAGTACATTTAAAAACTGAAGGATGTGCCCTAAATATGTTTTGGACTTTGCTTTTAAAGGTCAGTGTTTATCCCATCGCTGGGCACTATCGGCTTTAATATTTTTAAATAATCAATGTTAAGTCAGATAACATTTAATGTGACTGCTGCTTTCAGGGAATGTTCTGTAGACTAACTTCTCCTGAGATTTCAGCTCCCAGCTTCAAGTGCTTGTACTTTCATTGTTTTAAATTCAAATCACCTCTTTCCATGCATATATTATAATATATGCATATTTCTGATATTTCTGATTTGATGTACCACCTTAAACTCTCATTTCAGATGCAACTGTTCCCACTGTTCGCTTCAGTTGCTTTCAAGCCATTTGGTACATCTTTGTGTCCTCATTTTTAATGTCAGCCATTACTGTAAAAGCAGTAGTATTTGAAAATGAAGACATGTACATATATCTGCTGCTTGTGCATAGAAGTTCATCAAAATTACTTTATTTTCTGTTGTTACTAGTTATTCTTCGACTCCATTTGCTCTGTGTGACATTCCATTAATCCTTTATTAATCCCCTACACTATAGGGTCAGCACTCTGATATTGTCATTTAATCTCTAATGTGATGCTCTTAATTTCAGTAAATGACTAACATAACACGTGGAATGATTTTAAAGGATTTTTCCACATTTCTAAGCAGTTTTTTTTTAGCATATTTGTTGGTGTTTAGTTGTTCTACTTTCCAGTTTTATTAATTTGTTCAGTTTATCATCGGGCTCTTTTTAAGAAGTAGAAAGCAGGCAGTTACTATCAGCTCTGTGGTTGTATTAACCATATTATGTTTATTAACGGCAAAACCATTGCTCCATATTTTGATAACTCCTCGAGTGAAGATTTCTCATACAGTGATCCTATGCTGGTTTTGGTCAACTGGTTTTGACCTTTTGCCTGCTGCTGAGGCAAGTCAGAAAATAACAATATTAACTGTATTAAAGAGAGGCATGTCTGTCTGGATATTGTCTGTAAGAGGGAAGGCATTTTAATACCAAATGTTTGAGTGACATCATCTTCACATTTGGATTCATGATTACAGTCATCATCCGTTGAAAAACTGGCCTCACTCCCAGGAATCTTGACACCTCAGCGGAGCTCAGTTAACAGTTGGATAAACACAGCCGGGACTATTGGCTCAGTTTTTGTCCCTCTGAGGATTTTTGTCTACGTTTGCAGCTGTCCAGAGTGTTGGAGATCCCGGTCTTTCTTGTTTTAAAAAGCAGAGCATGAATATCTGCTGCTTGTGCATAGAAGTTCAAACTGAAAAACACACCAATGAACAAACTCGGACAAATCTCAGGTTCTTAAAAATCATCCAGAAGCTGAAAATAAATTTCAAATCGTAATGACCATCATAAGGTTTGTTTTTTTAATATGAATGAGTTGTCTTTATACTCAACTGGTTGATGGCAACTCTGTTAAACTTTCATTTGGGGACATCTCCAGAGGTAGAGTGGGTCACTTGCTAATCCCAAGCTTTTGAAATCTGTATGGTGATGTGTTCTTAGATGACATACTGAACCCCATATTGCCCCTGATGTATTCATCAGTGTGTGCATGATAGCTAAAAAGCACTTAAAGTGCTCAGAGTAGAGTGGCGTGTGAATGGGTAACAGAGCATTATGTAAGTGTAAAAGTGCTTTGAGTGCTCAGTAAAAGTTGAAAATATAAGTATGGGGTCATTTAAAGTGATTCTGTAGGCTAAATGAAAAAAAAAAAAACAGCACTCCTGGTTCCTGTAACATTTACAGCAACAGTTTTTACTTTTTTGTGTTTTAATAAGGATATTACTGAAACACTGTAGCTCCAGACTTAAATTATAAAAGCAGAAAATACACTCTGCTGCACTCCTAGTTCCTTTAAGATTTCACACTTCCTGTGATAAATCAGCTGCTTCAACATAAATGTTGAGCTTTGAATTTTATCTTCTTCCACTTCTCTATTAATGTGCTTTTTGTTTTCTGTTTTTTAAACTGTCATTAAAACACAAAAAAGTAAAGTCGTTCTTCGGTTAAAATACTAATAAAACATTAAAAATGAAAAAGCGTTGAAGTACTGAATGCTTTGTGTGGGTGTACTCCGTGCATTTGTGTAAGTAGCAGCAGTTATTCTACAGGTGACGGTCGGCGCGTCGCTCTGGTCTAGCTCCATACACGGGCTCGTGCGCTCCGCGGCAGCCTCGCGGGGACTTCCTCTCCATATATGGCCCAGCTGGCCCGCGACTCTCTACATGCATGCATGCGACGACCCTCGCGCGCGACCAAATATGGACGAAGGGCCAGTTGAATTCCTATCGAATACTCGGACATTCCAAACCACTGTCTGCTGAGGAGGGAGAAAAAACTCTCCGGGTGGTATGGAGGAGAAGGTGTATATAAGGACCGCGGTGGTCGCAGCCTGTCACCCCAACAGCAGCTGGAACCAGCAGTAGTCAAAGTTCCCTCAGTGACAGCCTGAGACACGCAGAGGTAAGCGGCTTGGAGGAGAGAGGTTCCCGGGTGGAGAGAGGGTTAATAATTGTAGCAGTAATTAGGTGGAGTTAATGTTAATGGAGACTGACTTCTTACTAGCTTAAGTGAATGAGACAGATGGAGAATAATCTGGCTAAGTGAAGGGAGCTGGCAGTGAACCACAGTCTGTTTAAGCTTTGTTGCGACAATTGTTGCTAATGGATAGACTGAGATAGATCTGTTGTGTTCAAATGCTGTTAGAAATTTGTAACGCTTGAAACTTTAGCTTGGATGCAATGTGCATTTTAACATTTTATGAGGACAAAGTGATAATAACAAATGCTGTAATAACAAATGCTGTCTTTTCGTGTAATAATATTTATCATAGTATAGTTACAAGTACGTTAGTTGACACACTCTGGTGTTAAGTTCTCAGTGCACATCAGTGCTTTTTGCTTTAGTTTCACATTGTTTACTAGTGAATAGAAAACACTGACTCCAGCAAAAATAGATGTACTTTTTAAAGCAAGCTTTGAAGGATAATTCCTTTCCAAGAGAAGAAAAGTCAGATTTTGAAGTTTATGGGGAACATTTGAAGGCATCATTAAACTAATGGGATTTAATAGCGTTTCTGTTTGGAGCTTAATGACTTCGTGTCGTGGCAGGTTGTGTAAATTGTTATAGCACAATCTAAACACTGGAGGCCTGAGAGGGGGGAAGAGGAGAAGTTATAGTTATTAGCAAATGATTATTAGTACAGTTAGCGACACTACACAGGGTACTGTGTAACGACATATTGGAGTGGTTTTTAGCATAACAGCAATCTACCTTTACACATACAGTGTTTAAGTACTGAGCTTTTAAAGTATTAGCATTGAAATATTTTTTTCTATTAAGAGGCAGTCAAATTCACATCTAACATCCAACTGGTGTGTTATTCAGTGTGTTAAGTGCTGCTGAGTAATCCTGCTGTACAGAAATTCATCACATCTGACTTTCCTCCTCCAGAGTACGCAGACATGTGTGACGATGATGAGACCACCGCTCTTGTGTGCGACAATGGCTCCGGCCTGGTGAAGGCGGGCTTCGCTGGAGATGATGCTCCCAGGGCTGTGTTCCCCTCTATTGTTGGTCGTCCCCGTCACCAGGTATACAAGGGCAATAAATTTCACAAAAAAAGAAAACTGACTTCTTGCTTTTCTCCTTCTTACATGCTTACTGTTTGAAACTCTTGGACTCATTATGTTACAACAAATTAAATACAGACATCAATTAATATAAATAGAAATTTTAGACCTAACTTGCTTTCCTCCCCTCCTCAGGGTGTGATGGTAGGTATGGGTCAGAAGGACTCCTATGTGGGTGATGAGGCCCAGAGCAAGAGGGGCATCCTGACTCTGAAATACCCCATTGAGCACGGCATCATCACCAACTGGGATGACATGGAGAAGATCTGGCACCACACCTTCTACAACGAGCTGCGCGTAGCTCCTGAGGAACACCCCACCCTGCTGACTGAGGCCCCCCTTAACCCCAAAGCCAACAGGGAGAAGATGACCCAGATCATGTTTGAGACCTTCAATGTCCCTGCCATGTATGTGGCCATCCAGGCTGTGCTGTCCCTTTATGCTTCTGGCCGTACCACTGGTGAGTCTGAGCTTCACAGAAATACAAGCTTCCATGTCTTCAGACAGTATTTTTTTTCTCATTTAAAAAAAACTAAAGAAAAATCAATGATATCAATATTAGACTGTCACTTGATCACCAAAATAATTTGCGGATTATACATTGCACTCCATAATGTTTGGAAAGAAAGCCACAGTTTTTACAACACTGCAGTGCATTGTAAATCAAACAATTAATATGTCATTGCAGTGCAGCCTTTTAGCTTTAATTCAAGAAGTTTTCCAAAGTTTTACATGAACACTTTTTATACACAGTCCCTCATTTTCAGAGGTTCAATGTTAATGAGAAAAACTAACACAAATTTAAATATAAAGACACTTTTTATTACTTAATTGCAACAACTATCTACCTAAAGTCCAGAACCTATGGACATGTTGTGTTTACGCCCTTGAGTTCCTCTGCTAGACCTTTACTGCAGCTACTTTCAGTTGCTGCTTGTTTGGGGTTCTCTGCATTCGGGTTGGTATTTTACAATAGAAAAGGCTGCTCTCTTGGAATTAGGTGACTGACTTGGCCATTAAAGAAAATCTATATTTTTTGCCTTGAGTAACTGTTGAGCTGCTTTTGCAGCATGCTTTGAGTCATTATCCATTTGCACTGTGTCTGTCTGATCAGTTCTGCAGCATTTAGCTGAATACAAGCAGCGATTATAACACTCCACAATTTATTCTCCTTCTTCTATCAGCAGTCATATCATCAATAAATACTAGTGGCCCGGTTCCACTGGCAGCCATACATATCCATGCCACAACGCTGCCTCCACCATGTCAGACAGATAACATGGTATGCTTGAGATCTTGAGCTGTTTCCCTCTTCCTTCTCATCATTCTGGTACAAGTCAACACTGGTTTGGTCTGTTGAAAGATCTTTTTTTAAGACCTGTGCCAGATGTTTTAGATGTTGTCTGGCAAACCCTAATCTAATGCTCCTGGTCTTGGGTGTAATCAGTGGTTTGCACTTTGTTGTAAACCCTCTGTATTCCCATTCGTGAAGGCCTCCCTTGATTGCAGAGTTTGACAGTGGTACACCTGCCTCCTAATTGGTGTCCTTGACTTGGTTAGATGCTGTAAAGTTATTTTATCTATATATAGAGAGAGATTTTTTTATTTTTTTTTTACCAAGTAAGTAATTCTGTCATCTTACACTTTAGTTGTCTTCTGTTAACTTTCAGGTCTTTTGGTGATACTGATCTGATCAGTGCATTCATTCTGTTTAACAATGCACCAGATTGTTGATTTGCCCACTTCTATAGTTTTTGCTGTCTCTCTCTGACAGGTATTTTTCAGTGTTATGATGGCTTCCCTCACTTGCAGTAACATTTCTATGGGCATTGTATTTAAAATTACATTGAAATTACAACGAAAAGCTATAAAATACAAATTCAACACTTTGAAATAGGTTCTGATGTTATGAATACTTCATTTGTGCCTAGGTAGCAGGCCTCAACTTGCCATGAAACTGCTTGTCAGTCAACTTTCCCTTTAATTCTTCAGCTCTGAAAATTGGAGACTGTGTATAAAATTGCAGTGATACTTCAACAGTTCACACAAAATCTTTGTAAAACCCCCTGAACAAAAGCTGAATGTCTGCACTTCAATCACAAATTAACTGCACAATGTTTGTCCCGAACATTGTGGAACGCACTGTGTAGTTGACACAAATAAATGATCCCTACGGTGCTTTTTTTCATTTTGTTTAATGTATGCTGGATTTTTTGGGGTTGATTTGGGACAAAAAAGATACTTAAAACTGTCTTTTAGACCTTTCAGTGAAAAAAACAAATGTGGACATTAGAAGGAATCAGTGATTGTTAGCACGTCTTCTCTGCACCTTTTTATGTGACTCATCACACACGTCAGGTGTTTCTGCTCTCAGGTATTGTGCTGGACTCTGGTGATGGTGTGACCCACAATGTACCCATCTATGAGGGTTACGCTCTGCCTCATGCCATCATGCGTCTGGACCTGGCTGGTCGGGATCTTACAGACTACCTCATGAAGATCCTGACTGAGCGCGGCTACTCCTTTGTCACAACTGGTAAAATGGCACAAAATAAAACCAAATGGTTAAAATTCAGGACATTACTTCTTTTCACTCACTTAGATAACATTCATTTATTCATCCTTTTTTTAAACTGTTGATGTGCCCCCCAAAAAATGTCTGTCAGCGATAAAATAGTGCAAAGTTTTAATTCAAAGATTCCAGTTTTATTCTACTCTGCAGCAGCTTGAATTATGACCTTTGCCCTCTGTTTGTAGCCGAACGTGAGATTGTGCGTGACATCAAGGAGAAACTTTGTTACGTTGCTCTGGACTTTGAGAATGAGATGGCAACCGCAGCCTCCTCCTCCTCTTTGGAGAAAAGCTATGAACTGCCTGACGGTCAGGTCATCACCATTGGCAATGAGCGTTTCCGCTGCCCTGAGACCCTCTTCCAGCCCTCCTTTATCGGTGCGTAGCATCAACACTTATTCATTTGAGACAGTGTAACAACTTTTCTTTGAAAGATCATGTTGTCATTTCGATCATGTTGTGATTAACCTGAACCTCTCCGCTGTGCACCCAAACAGGTATGGAGTCAGCTGGTATCCATGAGACCGCTTACAACAGTATTATGAAGTGTGACATTGACATTCGTAAGGACCTCTACGCCAACAATGTGCTGTCCGGCGGCACTACCATGTACCCTGGTATCGCTGACCGCATGCAGAAGGAGATCACAGCTCTGGCTCCCAGCACCATGAAGATTAAGGTACAAAAGTAACACTGACTCACACAAGACAGAGTACTGTATCACTCAGCTCCACACCATTACATTTAGACAGTTATGGAAAGTTTCACAAGAAACAATGAAAATTAGCCCCATATTTGATAGCTATAACACAGCTCAAACATTTTAAAACTATACCCATCTGAGCATCTTAACTGCAAAGAGTTATATAGCAAGTTATATATAGCAAGTAAACTTAGCAGTGGATCCTCATGTCTTTACCTTCCATAATATGACCATGATATCTAAGGTGCTAGCAGGCAATAAAATTTGTCTCATTTTCTTCTTCTTCTTGTTTAGATCATTGCTCCCCCTGAGCGTAAATACTCAGTATGGATCGGCGGCTCCATCCTGGCCTCCCTATCCACCTTCCAGCAGATGTGGATCAGCAAGCAGGAGTACGATGAGGCCGGCCCCAGCATCGTCCACCGCAAGTGCTTCTAAACATGATGTGTCCAAAGCATCAGGTTCAGGATCCAGAGCAGTAAGATGCTGCCATCCCAGAACTGTGAAACTTCATCCTCTCATAGAGAGACGTTTTGTTTCCACCACCGAGGATCATGTCACATCTAACCTGTACATAAGTTATTTATTTCTTCTTTTATGTATGTCATGTTTCAAATGTAAATGAAGATTGGTGTGCATATATGAGTGTTGGCTTCGAGGTACGACACACACCAACTCGGACCAACTACATTTTTGAAAATCAAAGAAACAAGAACAAAAAGACCAAAAAAAGAAACAATCCATCAAAGCAAATTAAAGCCAAATAATATTTTTCAAGTATGCCTGTGTTGTCTGCTCATTCTGACTCTGAATATTTGTGGATGTTTGTTCATTTTATTTTACTGGTCTTTTTGATTTTTATATTCTGAACTTTATGATTCACACACAAGAAACTGATCCTAAACTTTGTTTGAAATTTTCTTTTAAACATTTAGCACAGATATTAACCCTAACCTAGTCTACCATTTACATACATGTATGTAGCAGCTTAGAAAAAAATCATGTCAGTCATCCAGCTCCAAACACAGAAGTGAAACATCACTGATAGTAATCTTTATGAGATGCTTAAAGCCTTGAGACAAACACAGAGTTCAAGTTCAAGAGCTGAAATAAATCCAGTAGTTAACCAGGCTAAACAATACGTTCACTTTCTGCTCACCCCAAAACAAATAATTCATTTGAGAATAAATATTTTCCTGGATACTGAGTGACATATTGTAGTTTCTACAAGGTGGTAAAATAGAATGACATTCCTAAGTCCCGATTTGTAAAAGTGAAAACCCAAACATCACTGGATCTTGGTAAAACTCCTCCATAGAGGCTGTGGTCTCAGACTAACGTCTGATCCTGTCCCTACAAAAGATCATTTGTAAATAACCTTTTATTTGATTTAACGAGTTAAAGGCCATTCCTTGTCTTGTCAACAGGTTTTTGTTGTTGTTGTTGTTTTCACCTGTTGTCTTGACTGCAGTGATGGAAACACAAAACGCATGCACGGTCTGGTGGAAGCCTCTTAATGGAAAATCATATTTCATTCCATATTAGTCTATTACAGTTCTGTTATACTTCAATCAAGACTGGGATAAATAATAGACGAGCTCCGGATGTCCAGGATATATATTTCAAAATAAAACTTCTGACCAGCTAAACTGAATGGTTTTGCCTGAAATCAGCCTGAACGCTATAATACGAGCAAAGTAGACGATTTTTATCTTGAATATCTTCTTGCTTTAATCATGTTTAATCATTTTTAATCATGTCCCTGGGATCCCACTTGTTTGAAAACCAAACCGGAAGTTGTATGTGTTATTGCCGCTAGCTTTCCAGCTGAGCTCGGTGTTAGGTGTCCGTAAGCAGAGCGATGCTCGCCGTCTGATAGACGGGGTTTAATCAAACTGAGCCCCCCTGGTACACGGTCTTGGTGAGTAAATATATTCCTGACTTTAATACCCATTCAGACTTTAGTCGTTAGCCGGAGCATTTAAATGTCACCGCGTTTACAAACGAAGCTGAACGCAGTGGGCAGGTGAAGAGAACGGCTGTGAACATGGCTGTAGCCTGTTTTCACTCGGTTTGGCATTTTAAACCTCAGGTTTACACACTTCATTGCGTTTATTAACTTCAAAATACATCGGAGCTATAACGTTTTGCTCTGCTGTGTGTTTACAGACCAAAATCTTTAAAAATGCCGTGAGCTGGGCTATGACTGACAGAATGAAAGGCTTCAAAACAAGACAGTGTGTGTGTGTTTCAGTTACAGAAAAACACATCGGGAGATATGCAGTAATTAGACAATGATGTGATGATATACACTGAACAGGTTTTGTCCTCAGATCGGATACAGGCCAGCTTAAAAAAAATCTAATACTGGTTTATTTTCACTATGAGGAACAAGTGTTAACGTATAGAAAGAAAAGAAAAGTGCGTGTAGGCGTGCAGACTAAAATAGACTGAATGTTAGTGGTCGTGTTGTGTGAGTGAGTAATGGCTGTAGTACAGCCAGTTGTAAAGCTGTAGTAAGCCTCAATCCTCCTCTTCTCTCAGGGTAATCTGATGTGGAGGGAGGTGGGCGGGGCTTACAGGTAGACTACACCTGGCAGAGGCACGTCACCGGGTGTATATGCAGGTGAATCTCGTCACAGAAAATTTAAATGTTTATTAGGTTTTATCTTATCTGATACGTTTGTATTAATAAGGAGTGCTATTTGTTAGAATATCTCTATATTTCTGCTGAACATGGCCAGAGCTCTAGATGAAATCAAGAGGTAAAGCGTTTCATATATTTTATAAATGTTTCTTCATATTAAAAATCAAAGGAAAAAAAAATTGCATTCATGATTATTAAAGGTCCAGTCAGAATTAGTGCAAATAACCTCTGATGGTTTTCCTTGATCTGTGGTTAACAGCAACTACCTGCAGACCTGGAAGGGTGGTTGCTATGCTATAGTAATCACTAGCAGTTCAAGGCTGATTTGCAGTTTTTGACAGGCAGAAAAAAAATGCTGTGATACATGAAAGACAATATTATTATTGTACATTCATTTTGTTGGACTCATATGTTTTGTGTGTTAATGCATTCAAGCCAAACTGCTGCCTATCCTGACTCATTACCTGTCCCACAGGAGGCTCTCAGAGGTTCAGTCCTGCTGGGTTTAACTGAGCCTCAAATATCTGAACTATCTCTTGCTGATTGTTTGGCATCAAGCTACTCAAATTCAGTTCTGAATGTATTACATACATAGTATTATATATTGTATATACATGTATAATGGTGTAAATTACTGTAAATTTAAGTCTCTTTGTCATTAAAGCAAATGTTTATAGTTCTTTATTTATGGTAAAAAAAAAATGTGAAGACTGTGGAAAAGATATATTAATAAGTGTCCTTCGGCTAATGGGCACCATTCAGAAAACACAGTGACAGTTTTGTTAATGTAGAACAACAGACTGATCAAACCATCTCAATGGACATCTGAACCACAGTGAAATGTGACACTGTGTGTTGTGCTGGATGCAGCACAGGGTTAATATCCACCAGAGCTCAGAGGAGAAGCTGAAAGTAAAAGAAAACAAATGTCAAAAAGATAATTGGGCTTCAGCTTTTAATTGATCTTTTAGTGAAGTGGATTAATGAATTGTTATTCCATTTACAATGGAATAATTCTTAAAGGTACTTTTTGTAATTGCCTTCTGCAAAATTCAACTCAAACACCAGGAGGCTTTTTTTTTTTTTAACTTGTGGACGTGTTCAAATGTTTTTGGATGTTGGTTGCTGTTGGTGTACCTACTGTCCACATTCTAGTAAATAAGAATGTGTTCACGGTGACTTGCCTGGTAAACAGAGGTTCCCTTTACTCTAATCGGCCTCTTCTGGTACAAATTTGATATCGTTGGAAGGTACACCCAAACAAATATTGCATATTTGGGATATAAAGCTTTGTTGTTGGCTGTAGGGCTACAAAGATTCATCGAGTAATTCGAATAATTTGATTATACAAATTCTCGACATAAATTCTCTGCATTCGATGCTTCGTTCAATGCCTGGCTCTGTAGTGCGCAGATGTGTTAAACACAGCAGTGATGGTGACGCTGGCACAGTTTAACGCCGATCTTGAGTCTGTTTACTGAATAGCAAAAAAGAGCAGTTCTTACAGAGACGGTGAGTTCAGGTGGAGTGAAAGAAAACGTGTTTCTAGCATCCAAAGCTGTGTTTCCGTGATCATCATTAAATCTTTACTGGGGAAAAAAGCTAGCTCCATCCACCACCGTTTGCTTTACAGAGAAAAATGTCCAGAAGTTGTATTACAACATGCAGATAAACTGTTAACTTATAATTTAACCAGTCTCACACCAGACTGCTTCAATTATAAAGCTTGCTGACGGCTGATGGTAGCCATCATGTTTTACATGGAAGCATACCTGCAGCAAACAGGGGTGAGTGTAAAGAGGGGTACGGCACGTAAATACAGTCAGTGGGTTTAGTTCTTTGGGTTTTTAGTTGAAGTTTTAAAACTAGTTACAGTATTTTGCAATCGTGTTTTTTGTATTGAGGCTTGAAAGTTTCAGGGACTTGATTTCTCGATCAACATGTGCTAAAGCCTCCCACTCTCATGCCACTTCATTTTCACACACGTTTTGTTCCGTTTGCCATTAGGACAGTCTCCACTAGCCATCTGCAGTGGCTGTAGCTCAGGAGGTGGAGCAGATCATCTACTAATCGCCAGGTTGGTGGTTTGATCCCTGGCTACTTCAGTCTTCATTCCAAATATCCTCGGGGAAGCTCCTCACCACAAGCTCCTCTCTAACACATCAGTCAGAGTACGAATTTGTGTGAATGTTAGAAAGCACTTCAGCTTAGAAGAAGTGCCTTTATGAATGGCTGAATGAGGTATGTTATATAAAGCTCTATAAGCACTGGTCCATTTACTGTTACACACCACCTAGAAACTAGCAGGCCTTTCTAGAGCAGCCCAGATATTTCTGTGTGTTCCCTAGGAAAGGAACTTTCCCTACAGGACGTCTTTTGTTTCGAGGGGAGAGAAAAAACTCAGTGTAGGTACTTCTGAAAACTCGGGCATGGATCTTGATGCTCATTGTTGAAATTCTTGTGAATTCTTGTTTCTTTGAAAATGCAGCCACCTACAAGAACAACAAACAGCAGACTTTAAACATGAATATGGACATTTCAAAAGTTAAAGAATGCATTGCAGCTGTGTTGCTTTTTATTATTTTATTTTTTTCACAGTGTGAAGTGACCAGGATTCATGATCTCTTTTAAGTTTTTTCTTTCTCATCTTCTTCATCTGCCTCCTCCACCACTAATCTCCCCTTCTCATCTCCATCCCATCCTCTTCCTCTTTAAAGCACTTTTCCGCTGATCAACAGTTTGATTTCATTCTCACATCACAGGAGTTTATTTACTCCTTGCAGGTCAGGTCCACTTCAAAAAAAGTTTCACTAACAGCCCGTGAATAGTGGCAAACAGGGACTAACACCGGCTAACAAATGCTTACTGACAGGAAATTACAGATATCCTCAACAACTCACCTCAGCATCACTGTCATCAATCACAAATGAGTTGACGTTGACTCGCTGACAGTGTGAGGGATAATATTCAGGGGTGAGTCAATATTAAAATGTAATAAAAATCAGGTAAATACCAAACTTTTGTAGGGCTTCAACTCTCGTCCAGTATAATTTGAGGGGTTGTTGATAACATGATGATATATATCGTGTGGCATGATGTCAGGTAGCATGTCAGGGTTACACTTCACATTATCAGTAAACACACTCAGAGTTTAAGTGAAAAGAGGAAGACCAAAGAGAAGATTGACAGATGTAGTGAAGGACATTAGGCAGAGGATTAGTGTGAAAGTAGAGGATGCTACTGATAGGAAGAGACTATCAGTAGTGACTTCTAATGGGAGCAACAAGAAGAAGACCAAAGAAAAGATTCAAATGTCAAATGTGTTTCAAATGTCTGCAATATGTAGTAAAGACAGTTACTTTTATTGGCTTGCTTTAATAGTCAGATTAGATTAGGTGAAGTTGTTTATTTTTTGTCTGTATTTTCTGTCTCCTTGCAGTGATTGGCACCAGGCAATAACAAGAACCATGGTGACCAAGAAAGTAAGGACAGAATATATGAAGAAGTTCAGGGACCCCAAATGGGAGACGTTTTCTAAATGCTACGAGGACTCTGTGAAGTACCGTCTGACTCGCCGGGTGATGGAACATTCCCACAAGCCCTGGTTCTGGGAGGGCTGGGACAGCGGCTCTGACTCCAGCGGCTGGTCAACACCAAGGCTGACCAGGAACAAAGTGGTTCCTCTGTCTCTCCCACTGGCGCCCACATCTTTGGAGGTCAAGCAGAGGTCGTTGGAGTTGAAGACCAGTCCTGTGCAAAAGCCACCGTGTGAGGATGGAGAGACCGATGTGGGGGAACGGGACGCTGCGGTTGTAGATGCTGCACAGACCACAGGTAAGAGTTTCTTAAATGTGATTAGTCGCTGTTTCTCTCGCTGGTAAATATTGTAAACATATTGTAAAAATTTGTTCTTTGCACAAAGACATCAATTTGGTTTCCTAGAGTTTATATCATAGCAAGTATACATTTTCCAGAAAATTGCTCCAAACGGTTAAATGATTATTAGTTGTAGTTTCTGATTAATATTCTTTCAATTAACTAAACATAATTGACTAGCAGCAGCTTTCATAACGACCATGTCAACCCTGAAGCATCACAAACTGCAGTTCTGGGAGTGGCCACTTGAGGCTGGCTCCAAAAGCGAGTCAGTGTCTATACTTTTGTTAAAACGCCAAACTTCCCAGCTCTCAAATGATTTTTTACTCCATGGTCCATGGATCAGTTTCTTTGAACTGTTCGGTGGGGAAACTTTTTTATTACAATTATTTCTTTCCACAACGTAGGAGTGGCCATTTGACGTAGCTATAGAGGTTTCAGTTACATTCTAGTTTTTTCTTAGTCTGTTATTATTTTTCTCTGCATCTTAACTGGACAGTTTAGGGCTCACTTTCCTAAACAAGCCTGCTAGCATTAGCTCATAAAGGCATTCCCACTCTCTCATACAAACGTTGTCTCTTCTCTCCTCAAAATATGGAGTCCAGAACCATCAGGTGACATCGTCCACGTCAGGGTGACGCTCTTAACGTCTTAACTAGTACTGCTGTACCATCAGGGCACGACTTTTTTATGATCCTCAGCTGTACTTTGTGTTAGCTTGTCAGCAAGTAACATGGCGCTTATGGTACACATTACACCTGCTAAACGTGAGCCGCTTAGCTTAGTTATTGTGAGGATGTTGAGTGGGTCAAAGCCCTGCTCTGTCTCAGTGCAGCCTCACAGATCTCCTGATGTAGCTATAACCTTGATTTACTCTTCTGACAGTTTAGCCAAAAATAATCGTTAAAATCAGGTGAATAAACTTAAGTCCTGGTTAGTGATAGTACATGAAGTCAAACGTAGTGTATTTTATCCTGGAATGCACAAAACTAACTGTATGAGGAGAAAGTAGCCATGTTTACATTTATGTTTCACCTTTTCTTTTTTAGTCTTCAGAAAAGGTTTGTAAAAATCTAACAGATGGTATTTTTGTGAATCCTTTGACAGTACGAGGCACAAAGGCTGGTTTACCTCAGGAGACAGCAGTGCTATAAATATTTGGACTGAAAGTTCAGCAGTCAGGTGGGATTGCTTTTGCTCAGACACTGAGCTTACAGATAAAGAATCTATTGTGTGCCTGTGGTATTTGTAATGTCTGCATTTCAGACAGGAGAGTGTCAGGAAGCCTGCTCACCACAGCTCTGAATTTCACAGTCACAAATAATTTCATATAGATTCAGGCACAGCCGCGCTCTGCAGGGTCACTGTGGAGCCATTCAGCTCCATCGAGTGGTTAAATGGTATATTGGCTGTTTGTTCAGTCAACAGAGCTCAGTGGATTTGTTTGGTTTATTGGTACATAATTATAAATGATTTCAAATAAAGAAGTAGGGTGTTTATCAAAAATCATCCTGCATGACTCTGTGACTTTAACCCACACTGTTTCCTGTGTTCTTGTGAAGCAGCAGTTGTAGAAAATGGTGTGAACGAAGCCAGTGGCAGTTCTGTGGTGGTGGCTCCATCAAACAGCGCACCCTTAGACGACACACCGACAGACAACGGGCCAGTCGACTCCACGTCTTCTGATGGGGAGCCAGTAAACCCAGTACCCCGACGACATCACCGCCGCCACACCCCGCGCTCTGAGCAGCCACACCGAGACAGTTCCCAGGACGACAAACCAGCTGTGATCCGTAAACCGCCGAGAGCAAAGAGCACACCGGTGATCAGCACCAAGGAGAAGGAGAACCAGAGACCGTCCAGCCGGCTGGACTGGACCGAGAGACAGATGGAGGTCAAGAGGACAACCAATGATGTGAGCGCTAATCTCAGTTAAGATACTGCAGCACTTTTAGAGCCTTTAAAGAAAACCTTAATAATAATAAAACATACAGCTCAATACTCATGGCAACAACAAATATACTTTACTCCCATGACCACTAGCAATTTTTCTGAATTACAATCAATAATTTGTTACAGGACATTGATCGACGTGTTTAAGTTAGAAGCTAAGATTTTCCACAATGAACTACTTTAATTTTAAACACTATTATATTTCAAGAGACGCATTTGCTAACTAGAAAAAAACATTGAGCATATTAGTGGCCTTTTTCTTCAGGCCCATCCTTGGTAGTGCAGGAGTCCACCAGAGCAGCTCGACCTCATTCATGGGACAGCGGAGAAGTGAAACCGTGTCACTGAACACGCAGCAAACATGAATAATAAAACGCCAGTGTACCTTTCGGAAACGAGTCCTCTCTCTGGTTTCTCCTCACAGAGTCACACTTCTGATGCCTGCGTTCAGACCCGCAGGGAGTCTGGCAAGCGGAGCTCCAGGCTGGACCGCCGGCGCGCTCGATCGGCTGACCTGGAGAAGATAAGGCGCTCGCAGCTGATGGTGGTGGATGACCGCTGGATGACAGAGTATATGCGCTGTTTCTCCGCCCGGCTTAGATAGAGATGGGAGCCACCTAGAAACCCTAAATAAATTTCCTTATGTGCAAATATCAGGAGGAAATCATTTCTCATTTCAGTTAACAATACAGAGAGAGAACCACGCTGCCATAACCAAACGCCGCTCGCTGGGTTGTCTCCTTAGTGGACAGAGAAATAACAGACAAAAAGTGAAGAAGTGGGAAGAGCTACTGATTTAGATTCAATTGATCCAAATAATTTATGAACATCAAGTTTACAATTTTATCTTTCTCTGTGAGGGTAATTACAAAAAAGTATCTTTAAACATTTTATGATCAACGTCCCATAAATTCTTTTAACAGATTTGGGACTAACATGTGTTATGTACATGATATTTTTACACACTTATATCTTTGAGATTTCAGGAATGAAATAACACAAAACAAATCTAATACACTTAAAATGAATTAAATGTTTTTTTTTGTTTTAATAGTCAGCCTTTTTACTTCCCTTCTCTCTGGGATCTTAGATAACTTCTCTCCATCAGTCGTTTCATGCTCATTTTGTACAGCAGAGCACAGTTACTGGGTGAATTAGTGCTTCAGCCAGGAGGGAGTCATTCCCCATATGAGAAGTCAGTCCGGAACAGTTACACGAGTGTGTCTGATCATTAGCACAGTTATCAGCTAGACTGCAGTGTCCTTTGGAAGATGTTTGATGTTTGGTGTGCTCCTACATCAGCATTTATCTGTATTTACGACCTGGGTGCTTTGGCTTCCTGATGGAGACAAAAAGCTCTGAAAAGCAACTGTAGCGGGCAGAGGAGGGTCCAGGCTGTGCGGGTGCTTATGGCGCCCTCAAGTGGTCAAAAAACTGCAGCTTTAAGCGCTAAAGAAAAAGAAAAAAACGCCCTTTAGTTAATGTCATCTATGCAATAGGTGCACAGAACATTTATTGTGACTTGTGATGGTATGCTATAGCCCTTCCCATGTCTTCACATGATACCACATTACACAGGATTATTTATGATAAACTAACAAGACAACAGGAACAGTGTTTTGTTGCTCCTGCGTCCTGTCAGAGCAAATCGCTGCTGTCAAGAGAGAAAGAAAAACTATCCGTCAATTGCAGACTAAAGCCCATTTATGCAAAAGTACAGTTATTGAGCATCACCTTTCTTTAATTTTCTTTTTTTTTCTTGGTTTTCCCTACGACAGGAATGATTGGATCTGCAGGAACTATTCTGATTTCTCTTCCTAAACACTTTCAGATGAGATTAAGATTGTGTTTCTCTGGTTTTGTGTTTTTTTGTGTGTGTGTGAGAATGAACAACAACAAAAATATGATTCTTTCTTAGTTTTTCTATACATATCTACATAAAAACCCACATCCACATCACTTTTGAATGTATTTAGTTTCTCAAGACGCAAGAAAGCTCAACTGCTCTGCTTTCATTTAGAGCTCGTTTCCAACACGCCTTCTGTTTTTCAGTTCTCTCTCACAAAGCCAGCTGTGTGTTTACACTTCAGAGAGTTTGATCAGAGGCAGCAGAAAGGCCCAAACTGGAATATTTTTGATATTTGTGTGTTTTGGATATGAGGACTCCAGTTAGAAACCCACAATATGTCAAATAAAGTTCAAATCTAAGGTATTTTTACAGAAAAGGTTAATATATTAAATTGTATCATTGTAATTATTTAGATCAGGTAACTGTTAAACAGACAGTATATTTATTGTAGAGCGTAACTGGGGCTTTTTCACTTTGGGCAGCTTCTTTTTTTTAATTGATTTTTAATAAGAAATAACTTTTTGACAAAGTGTGTAGTGAATCCTACACAGCAAAACGCTTTTAGGGTAATTATACAAAAGTAGATGCTTCCAAAGCATTTAAGTGAAATAAGGAGCAGTCATTAAAAGTATCATTGTACTGCTATCACTCTTATTTATTTTTTTTTAAAGACAGCCGACACGTTTATCACAATTCCAGTTTAAATTCAGGCATTTCTGCAGCGTCGCACAGCACGAGGGCTGAAATAGAGACCAGTTATAAAACCTAAATGTTTCCAGCAGCGTGCGAAGAAAAGCGCACGCGTTAAAGTGTTTGTTTATTTGTTGATTTTAACTAAAGATTGTAAATACACTGCGACATCATCGCTGTGTCTCGTCACTCAAGCTGAGGGCTAATCGTCATTATGTACCAAGTTTACCGTTTCGCACACAAATTCGCTGAGAATGTTTGTCGTTGTCACACCAACTGAGCCTCTTCACCCTGAATGTGCACAAGTCTTCGTGTTTGTCCTCTGTGCTGTGACACGACAGGAAGACTCGTATTTTCTAACACATCCAACTTTAAACACCAGTGTTTGTACTGTAGGTGGTGATGAAGATGTCCACACACTGAAGTAAAAGCACTCATGGTGAAAAAGACTCACTTGTAACTAAATGTTTTGCATGTACAAGGTTGTGTGAGTATGGTTTCACAATGAATATGTTTTTTATTTATGTGATCTTGCTGACGGACAAACAGCTTGGAATTCATTTTCTGTCAAATGACTAATTCAGTCAGAGCTGTGAGAAAAGTGAAAACCTCCCCCTCTGAACTTTGAGAAGACTGGACTTGAAACAGATGTGTCACATCCAGTAAATATCATAGCCCAAAGGCAGTTAGACTAAATAAAAATAATTTGAGTGCGCAGCGTTATCAGACTTATCCATGTGCTCAAATCATGTTTTCTCCAAAGTACATAAGCGTTTGTTTTTGCATTGCTTCATCCTGAACATGTTCTCATTTCATATGGTCAGCGTGAACGGTTAACATCATTTTCAGCATCACTGACAACAGCAGCTATCAAATATAACACGAGGCATTGTGCGATGTTATTCAAACTGAGGGCACCGTGCAGTGGATTCACTCAGAAAGCGAGTGATTGTCCCCACAGCTGATGATTTGTAGTGCTGTTAAAGACCTCAGAGCGGGTAATTACTTTACCTTTACTTTAATGTAAAGGTAAACATTACTTTAATGTACCTGTAGAGCTGCTGTGAATGGAAAGGTCACGGTTTGGTTATTTATCTTCATAACGCATTTTAAACGTATGAATGTCAAGACAATCACTACAAAGTGTTTCAGGTGATTTGGCAGTGAAACGATTAAAACTAAATATGTAACACTCAAGATAAGCTGTCGTGTAGAGTGGACTTAGTGTAGGAGAAGCTGTTGCTTTGTGTGGTTTACCAGCAACAGATAAGAAATGTGTATCATGCATCTGAGTATTTAATCCTCTTTTATCTTTCCAGACGTTTACATATTTTGCTGACTGTATTTGTATTTAAAGACATGCACAGGATATATTTTCATCCACTTTAATGCATTGCTGTGAATAGATTTGAATAAAATCTGATTTGAAGAGTTGATTTGTGGTCCTTTGTGGTCCGTAAGCTAAGCCTTCTTTCTCCAGGTTACATGGGCGAAAGCAGAAAATACTTAAAATCATAAGTGCAGACTGTAAAAAGCCTTTTTGCGTCTTGGTTTTTTGGGGTTTAATGATTGAAGCTCATCTCACCGTCTGGATCCTTTCTAATATTTAGGTGTTGGGAAAACACACTTTTTCTGACTCCTTGTGGCTCTTTAACTCTACAAGGAAGTGAGTGCGCTTTCAGCCATGAAGCCAGTGTTCTAAATGAGAGAGGCGACACAAGCAACAGCAGTTAAAACCGCCTCACTTTTTATTTACAGCATAAAGAGGTTTTAAAACTGAAACTGTTCATTTGATGCAAGCTCAACATTTTGAACTCAACCAAGTGTCATTAAAAACTGTACAAATTCACAGCAAAAATGAGAACCAAAAAAATTGGAGAAAAAAAAGTAAGTGTTTAAAAGAGTGAATGATCACAAGATCACGAGGGGAGTCCTCCAGCGAGGATGCTGCCCAGCAGCGTTCGATCCTTCAGAGCGTTTTCGACATCTTTCTCCTCTATCTTCAGGAACACCTGCAGAAACAGACAGCCTTTTGCTTCCTGACTCAAAACTCAGGCATGAATAAAATATAGAAAAGCTAACCGATAATGATTATGACTAGAAATAAAAGGTGGGAAACCTCTTTAATGGAAACAGTCTCTCAGGATGGAACAAAATAAATAGACATCACCTCTCTAAAAATATCTCAACATCAGCAGTGAATCGTTTAATGACTGCAGATGTCCAGAATAACTAGAATATAAAAGGATAACCACGTACACACTCACAGCAGATACACAGCTTTGGAGACACACTCCTGCAAAGTTTAGTGTGTTTTTGAGGTTGGCAAACATCTAATATGACCCCTCGAGTTTCATTTTTAAGCAACGGAGGTCAATAATCCTATCAAACACTGCACTGCAGAGCAATTCCTCATCGAGTGTTGGGTACCTTAGTGAGACGAGCCTCTTTGGCTTTCTTCAGGGCAAAGATTCCTCGACTCTCCAGCAGACTGCAGAGCGATAAACACTCGCCCTGACCCACTCCGGACACCTGCCTTTGAGCGCACAGACGGCTGTAAACCTCATGGAGCTGAAACACAAATGCCCCACGGTCAGGAAACACCACCATCGTGCAACTTAAGACTTAAAGAAAGAACAATTACAGAGACAGTGTGGAGATCATAATCCAGCCTCATAACCCAAGTATTTACCTGAAGTAGCAAGACATGCAAATAGAAAAAACATTTCTATTTTCTCTGGCAGAGAAGGAATAATTAAGCAATAATGCAATGATTTTTCTGATTTCCTGAAATCAGGAGCAACACACTGGTTAAAATCCAAACTAATATCAGCGCCTCACCTTTCCCAGGCCAATCTCTTTACTCTTTCCATTGCGGGTGAGCAGCAGCAGGCAGCACACCAGCAGCTTCTGCTGCAGGGGGAAACTCTCTCCCTCTGAACTGCTGCTCTGAGATGCCATGCGGTCACCGTAGACCTCTGACAGCACTTGCGCGACCTGAGGGAGGCTGACCCGGGACGCTGCAAAGCACCAGGACAGGAAGGGTTTCAGCCACTCATTCAGGTAAGACTCCACCAATCAGCTGCTATGTGACTTTAATCCCCATCAGTTCAGTTCTAACTTGAGACAACATTTCATAACAAACAGGAGAGTTAACCGCCAAACCCACCTTTACTTTCACTCTTTGGATCACTGGCTTTCTTTCTCTCGTCAGACTCTACAATCTCAACCGCTCTCCTGAAATTAAAAAGCAGAAAATCTTTTGAATGACATTTCACAGAAACGAGACAACAACTCAAAGAATCTACACGAGGTCTCCTGAGAGCAGAAACAACTGAAATGGCTAAACGTGGGTAGAATTTGAATGCAAACAGTGACATTGCTCTCTAAGAGGTTAAAGAAAACACAAGTCCAAGCATTCACCTGCAGATGTCCAAAGCTTTCCTGGCGTCTCCCGACACTGCTGAAACTTTCCTGGCACAGAACTGAACTGCAGAAGCGTCGAGGAGCCCTTCGGCCGACGCCTGAGGAGAAGAAGACATGGCGTGGATTAAATGAGAATGATCTTTAAGGTTTCGGCTTAAATTCCAAATCACACAAACTGCGTTTACCTGCACAAGTCTGTCCTGTACAATGGCGGTGAGCTCCTCCCGGCTGTAGGGAGGGAAGTGCAGCAGCAGAGGGCGACACTGGGGACGAGCTTGCAGTCTGGGCAGGATACGGTCTGTCAGGTCCAGAGCGTTTGCAATACCTGCAAAGATATCACAGTGGTCAGCATGTAGAACAGATACTATGATTTTCCCCCAAGAGGCGAGAGAAAATTGGAGCATGCTGCTTTCAGCCCAACAGCGTCTCTTCTTTCTGAGAAGACTAAGGAAGGCCCAGCTTCCACCACCGAGCCTGACCACCACCTATAGAGGAACTATCGAGAGCATCCTGAGCGGCTGCATCACTGTCTGGTTTGGGAATTGTGCCATATCGGATTGCAAGACCCTACAGCGGATAGTGAGGACAGCAGAGAAGATCATCGGGGTCTCCCTCCCCTCTATCTTCACCACACGCTGCATCCGCAAAGCCACCAGCATTGTGGCTGATTGGACACACCCCTCTCACACACACTTCACACTCCTCCCATCTGGAAAAAGGTACCGAAGCATTCGGGCACATACATCCAGACTGTGCAACAGAG
>VOQK01034092.1:0-26874 GCA_015052645.1 Benitochromis conjunctus
AACATGAATCAAATGGCTGAATTGCCACCTCAGCATACAGTCAAGTTCTATAGTAATTGTATTCAGGTGTGTTGCAACAGGGACACATGGAAAAGTTGCAGGACAGCGACCCTCAAGGACTGGAGTTTGAGACCCCTGCTGTAAACGGACCAAACTTCAGTCAGGACAACAACTGAGATGATCCATCCACAATACCAGGTTAGTCATTAATATACTTGGGGTGGCTATAGCTCAGATGGTAGAGCGGGTCACCTCCTCACCGCAAGGTCAGTGGTTCGATCCCAGGCTCCTCCAGTCTACATGCCAAGTATCCTTGGGCAAGATACTAACCCCATGTTTGCCTACTGGTGATGGTCAGAGGGCCCGGTGCCGCCAGTGTCCGGCAGCCTCGCCTCTGTCAGTGCGCCCCAGGGCAGCTATGGCTGCAATGTAGCTTGCCATCACCAGTGTGTGAATGTGTGGGTGAATGACTGATTGTAGTGTAAAGCGCTTTGGGGTCCTTAGGGACTGAGTAAAGCGCTATACAAATGCAGGCCATTTACCATTTTATTTACTGCTGCATGGGCTGGGCTGGAGTTACATCGTAAGGTTTTAAACACTGAGCTTTAAAACATGCTGCAGATGAACAGTGGTAATAAAAACCGAGAGAGGACGACAGTGATCACTGACTTTTTTTAGGGGCTTGTTCAGATGAAATAGAACAAGATACAAAGAATTGAAACATGTTAAAAACACAACAGCCTTAATAAACGCAGAGTAGTTTGGACCCAGAAGCAGGGTTCATACATCATTACTTAAAGACCGGATAGCTCAAGATGCAAAAAAAGAAAAATCTCTTGGAGCCATATCCTAAAGCCAACAGGAAGTCAACAATATTGAATTTAAGAATTTAATGCCTCATATTTTAACAAACTCCACCTAGATATGTAATCAGATCAACATGAACAATGGTGAGTGGTGGGCATAGGTGTTCAGTTAGTAAATGATGCAACACCCAATTAGCTTCCTAAACTGAAAACAGCCACATGGCCTTGTGAGTCTAGTCACCCGCAGCATGCCCAACACGTAGCTCAGCTCGACCTCGGCACGGTTCGACTGAGGCTGGCCTGGACGTGTGGCAGGCTGCGAGGGCCCTCTTGTCAATGTTTGCAGCTTTAATTGGTCATTAAAAGTGAGTCTCCATGTATGTCTGATTCTGAATTTTTGGCAAGTTTCAATTAAAGAGTCCAGTTTCCAACCCAGAAAGCAATGAACTGGGTGCGAAATGCAATCAGCAGCATACTTGTCCCGTTTATTCCCACATTCACTGTTTTCCACTGTGAATTTATCCACACGCTATCCGCGATGCCTGAGAAAGAACATATAGTGTAAAAGATTTGAACTGTGGCTTCTGCCATCAACCCATAGTGCTGTCATTCTGCACACAGAAAACAGGGATTTTATTTTTTCTGATGGTCTGCAACTTTATGCACTTTCACAACGTGAAAAAGGTGATGAAGGATTGCTGTGCTGACACGCTGGCAGAGATCCAGTGAACATAAGCGGCACCTGTGCAATTTGACAAAATAGGACTTCCAGTGAGCCACAAAAAAAACAGCCAGACTGGAAGCCATTTGAACATGACCTTAAAGGACCCCTCTGATTCATTAGATAAGCATCTGGGTTCCCAAACCTACACATAATTCTGGTGCCTAAAGCTAACCAGAGTAAACGTAAAAAGCAAGGGCTGCATTGTTTCTCAACACCTTGCCAGTGCGTCACGGCACCAGCGTCAAGTGTGCCCTCACACGTGTGACAAAATTGCACTTTTTGATGCTGTGGGTTGATAATATTTTGAATTGCTCCACCAAAGACTGTAACTATCTGAGAGACACAGATACAAGCAAATATACTCTGAGGCAGGAAAGGAATAATACCCACACTATCACTGTGTGAGAACGTGAGATCCACTTTTACATAAATGTGACAAAACTATTTTTTCTTCCTCTGACATCCTCAGCAGCAGCATTTATAATGCATATATTCCACATGCCACTGCCACTTAACTCATTAAGCAACTCCTCAAATCTGTCACACACTCTAAATTGTATTTGGATGCATGTGGAATTACTGATGGTGTCTCCAGTTC
Source organism: Benitochromis conjunctus (assembly GCA_015052645.1). Taxonomy (NCBI): domain Eukaryota; kingdom Metazoa; phylum Chordata; class Actinopteri; order Cichliformes; family Cichlidae; genus Benitochromis; species Benitochromis conjunctus. The sequence continues at coordinate 2,129 of VOQK01034092.1, forward strand.
ATGCGGCTTCACAAACAGACACGATAAGACTGTCATTGGGCGAGATCAGCTCCTCATAAAGGAAATACTGCTTCCCTCTATCATCACTATAAAACACTTCTCTAAATGCAGCAGCTTCAATATTGTTAGCATAATTAATCACTGGATCTTAAACGGAGTGATAAGTGTTCCCTTTCAGTGTGTTCTGCAGACTAGACATTTGAAATGAATTCTGTATCTTATCTGCAGCTCCAAAGAGAAAATGAAGAAAGAGAGAGAGAGGTTGGCGGAGCTTAAAGGGAGTGCGAGAGCAGAGAAAAGAGCAGGGATGTAATCATGATCTTGTGTTAGTCACAGAGTTTCTTATAGATATTTTGCAGTGAGCACTTGATGGAAACAAAACACTGGGTTGTGACAGGAACCGCTGGGCTTTCATCTAAAACATGACAAATTAAAAATGTGCTAAAAGTCTGTGTTTAGGGCAACTTTACCAATAAAACGACTTAAAAATGGTTGATAGTGAACAGATATATCTGCAAAGTGGTTTTCCCTGCTGGGAAATGCTTTCCCCTCTTATCTCTGGCTGGCGTCATGCTGTCAAGCCAAAGCAGTTCAAAGATGTGTGCTGAAAAAATAATTAGTTTCTTAGGGTTAAAAGAAGCCAGGGAGTGGCTGCATCAATATGTGGAGAAATGGTTTCAATCATAAATGTGTCACATGTAAGGTAAAGCTGGTTATGGGGAAATAGTGCTCGTGTTTGCTGTAAATGAACACACGGATTCATAAAAGACATCCCCTCACAGGAGAGGGGCTGCACATAAACACAAGCCAAAGAATGACCAAAAAATATGCAAATATGCAAATCAGCTTAAGAAAATGCATAATATGCCCTTTACATTACTCACTCATAACAACTCAATATGTAAAACATCATTTTTAAAGGTATTATATAGGATACGGGTGGATTTTGAGATTGTTTTAATGTGTCTGTAAAGAAAATTTCAGTTAATGAATCAGTGTGGCCCCAAATATTTAAGCAGATAAGCTATTTATTTGACAGAAATGGTGCATAAATGATTCAAAAAGCAAATGGAAGTTCATAATTTTTAAATATATTAATATATTTTAAAATGTCTGATTTAAAATGTGTTTAAAACAATAAGCTTTGAGTAGGAGCTTTAACAAAATTTGGAAAATAATGGATTAACAGTTCAAGCAACAATATAACAAAGAACCCGAACTTCAACTTGATAAATATTTAGGTACATGATTATATTGAGATTATATAATAATTGATAAAAGCTTTAATAGTTCATGGATAAACAGCTGAAAAAGCAAACTGAGAGATGTAAACATACAGACGTGAAAACGAAAGCCTATATTTATCTTTTTACAGGAGCACAGAGTTCTGTAAAGAGATCAGTAGACTCCTGCTGATAAATGATCGCAGCAGTAACACAAGTCTGCATTTTGTGTATGATTTTATTGTTCTCTCACATTGTTGGAGGAATTCTGGCCTGCTCTACTTTGCATCCCTGCATTGATGTCTACAGGCATTCATTTGTGCACAGCTCTCTGGTGCTTTCACAGCATTTCAAACAGGTTTAGGTGTGATAGCCAATGGGCTACTTCCCAGGGAGAAGGACTCAAGAGCAGACACGCAAGGTAAGGGAATCAAAACATTTATTTTTACAAAGACAACAGGGGGTGGTAAGTGCAGGGTCGGACGAAAACCGGGGAAGGTAGTGGCGGGGAAAACATGGGGGCCAAACCAAGCGAGGGAGCTCTGTAAAAAGACGGAGGACACAATTATTACCGCGAGGCGAGACACTATTGACTGGGGGGAATAGCTGGAGCGGAAAGGTCTCTTACTGAACGGAGTAGCAGAAGAGGTTGCCGAGGAGAGGGGGTCCCGGGGTGTTGAGGAGAGCCGGACAGGCTTTCCACTAGGAAGGGTGGCAGTGGGGTGTGGGAGACAAGTGGCAGCGACCTCCAGGCAGCCCGAGACGAGCGGTTCTTGCCGTAGGTCACACAAAGAACTGGCGAGACACCGTAGGCTGCACAGGGTTTAAGAAGCTCCACCGCTGATTCCCAAACCAGGTACAGCTGGAGGGCAGAGAGCTACACACCCAAGGGGAGGAGAGAGAGGAGGAGCCGCCGGAATAGGTGGGAACTCTCAACACACTTGTGGACCATGACATTTAGGTCTGGACTGAACCGCTGCAGCCCCTTCATTCTTTACTATTTCAGCTGGGTCAAGCCGTGTTTTAGAATATTTTGGTATATAGAGGAGTTCATGGTCTACCCAGGTCCACCGCTCTGAGGCGATTGTACTGATGTTCTAGCACTGTGCATTATAGCCAAACTCTGTCATCTCCTCTTTGGTCTCGTTGCTCCGGCGGCCATTGTTTCAGAAGTCTTGTAGTTTGTTCAGATGCAGTTTTGCAGACCTAAGATGTGCTGCTATGTTCTTTTTAGAAAGAAAAGATTTTTCTCATGGCAATCCTTCCAAACAAGTCATGCTTGCCATACTTCTTTTTCTAATTATACTGTCACGAACTTTGACATTTCATATGCTAACCAAGACCTGTAGAGCCTGAGATATAGATCTTTGCAGGCAGTTTGCTGCGACGCCAACTCCTGAGCACAGTGTAGCATTGTATTAATATGCAGCTGAATGCTACAGGCAAGCAAACTGCCAAAATGTCTGCTTTTATAGAGGCGCTCACACTTGCAGGTAATCAATTAAGTGCATCTGATTAGCAGCACCTGGCTGCTACACAAGCTCTTAATTCCTATGGAAACAGTAAGGGTGCACATATTTTTTCACAGGCCTGCATAGAGTCCTTTAATCACAGTTGAACTTTCAACACAGTTTTGACGGAGGAGTCGATAAAAGGTCTATTATTATTTTATATTTTACTATTATTTTATTACAGCTGATGTAGTCCAAAATTAGTGACTTAAAGTACATAAAAGTAGATGTAGGAAACCAGAGGAGACAGAAGTAAAGTGAATGCTCTTTGCTCTTTGCTTACGTGTTCATGTGGCTTCAAAGAAAGGAACAAAAAATTCTGTTGTGGGGGGGAAAAAAACCCTTTCATCTACTTTTCTTAACAACGTCACGCACTCCTTTGCAAGGACAGAACAAAAACTTGAACAAAAACACACAACAAATCTCTTCTGTTTCATAAGAAACAGCATAATTTTATTCGAAAAGTCTGTTTTGCTGCTTTTGAATGCATGAATTACATCAAAACAACAACAAACTGCAGATATCAAATTTGCTTCTGTTAATCACGTAACTCTGCACGAAAGGAAATTCCCTACACAGCAAACATAAACTATATTAATGAGTTTCTCCTCTTTTGCATGTTGGAAAACATTAAGCGCTGTTTTACATGTTGTGTCATATTGTATTTCCAATGAAGCCATAAACGTTTTTTATGAAAGCCTGACTCCATTACCTAAATCAGTATTACATCAAAGTGCCAGGAGCATTGTTAGAAGTGACGCTTTAGTCACGTTTTATAACTGCGTTATGAGCCACGTAATGTTTTATTGCTTACCCCATCCGATGAGTATCAAACCCCAGAGGTATTTGGAGTCTGATCGAAAGGCCATGAAGATGAGACTGTGGAGGTAGAGGCCTTCTACCAGAATCCAGTAGTAATTGGTAGCCAGAAAATAGATGAAGAGCAGCACGGTCACCTTGCAGCCGATCTGAAAGCATTAACACTTTTATCAGATCCTATTTTAAACTAGTATTATGCAGTTATTTTACGTGTCTGTGTGTTGACACACGCGATAATCACAGTACTTCAAAGTATTCAAACACCACAGGTGATCATAAGAGAGGAAATGATCTCATTACAATCAGAAGCACCTCGCGGTATAAATTTGCACAAAGATGGGTACATATGTTATTAACTAGAACATAAACACAGAGTAAAGCAACAACAGGATTCTGCTAAGTCCTTTATTATTTGTGTATGATTCCAAAATTAATGGCATGTACAGGCTGTGCCCGCTAAATTTATATTGTGAAGGTTTTCAGAAGTAAACTGGATTGTTTTGTCACTTTTCATCTCTGAAAATTAAAATCGTATGATAAAGTTCTCCTAGACTCACTACTGAGTTGTTGCAATAGAACTTACACTATATAGATAAAAAGACCTTGTAAGTTAAGCTTTTTGCATTTAAATACACTACACTAGGTGGACAAAAGTTTGTGGCCACAATTCTTAATCTTTAAATTCAGTACCCAGTACTTTTAAGGTAATGAAAGTGTGGGGAAATAGATTTGAGACATCTCGAAAAAAGAGACAATAATAACCACAATAATTCAAAATAACTCCAATAAACTGGGGTGTCTAGAATATAAGAATGCAACTGTAAATGACAGTATTAAAACATTTTTAATCAGTGGAAAACCACATCAACGTGTGCAAAGCCAGTCCTAAAACTAACTGAAAATAAATTAATTTCCTTGAAAACAAATCTATACAATTTAAAAATTAATGCAACGCATATATAATAATCCTTGTAATTTGTGCACAACAAATTAAATACTAAACACATTAACGAGGTCTGCTGTATGTGCAGCACACAAACTGCTAATGTTCTAACAAACTTCCTTTTGTCTCACCTTGCACTTCATATCCTGTAATACATAAAGTAAGTACTCTATATGTCCAACCATCAGTATTATATCCACATCAGATTTCATATAGAGTACCCACAGTCCCTGCTACAGTCCAGCCTGTGCATTCACGTGGGGACCAAACAATTCCTAAGTGTGCCACATATTTTCATATGTGTTTTGTTTACCCTCACTGTGTGGAGAATAGTGCAGTTTGACACTAGAAGCGTGCTCTCACATTCAGTGGGGAAACCTTCCCACAGAGAAGAGTCACACACTGAATGAATGTTTAAAGGAAAAAGCAGGAAAAGACTGCACTGCAGGAGAATTCACACTTAAACGTTACTGCGTCTTATTTTCAGTGTGGGATGTGAAAATAGGACATTTTCTATAGAATTGTCCTGCCAAAGGAATGATGTGTTTCCACCCATTTCCATATATACAATCTCGCAGAGCTCATGCCAGGAGATACTTCATTATACATTGCAGACAGTATATGATGGTACTGTGTACCTCCGACTCAAAGGCTGAGTCAAGCCTCAGGGTATTCATGCTATTATCCCAGTTTCCTGGGGCAAATATGCTACAGCTACAGGTAAATCCAATCTAAAGGTTTCACCTTGAAACTTGTTGATCATCAATGAATATTAATTTGATTTTCTTCTGGAACTTTAAATAAGTCTATTTTCTTACCAGAGTATCCTATTTAATGATTTAAATCAACAAGCTTGTGAGGGTGGAATCGCACCTCTGAATAATATGAATACATTTAAATAACCAAATCAGCTGGTACATGAAGTGCAAACACAATAAATAATACTAACAGTGCTGCTTACAAGACTCTAAGCCTTATTTTAAATGGGAAAAACAAGCTCTACTCTTGTTTGCTACTACAAGACAAATTAAATTTAAATACCAAATACAAGGGGTCTGTAACTGGGATAATAATGTAGTCTAAAACTAGTGACTTACACAAATAAAATACACACAAATGGAAGAAAACCCAGAATAGACAAAAATCTAAAGTGAATGCACTTTCTCGTTGCTTATGTGTTCATGTGGCTTCAAAGAAAGGAAGAAAAAAATGGGACCTTTCATCTACTCACTTTAACAATGTCTCATCCTTCTTTTCAAGGACAGAAAAAAAAAAAACCCTGAAACACAACCAGCAGTTCTGTTTCACATCATAATGTTGTCGGTACACACAAATATCCAAGTCACCTGTTATTAACATCATAATTAGGACTAATAGAGCTGTTTACAACATTCAAATGAACCTACCAGGCAACAAGCAAAATCAATAAATGGATAAATAAATAGAATTTAAGTGCAGTGTAGTGTAAAATTGTTAACCCATCCTCTGAATGTCACACAGGTTAAATGCAAACCACACTACCTTCAAACCATTAGCGTCTCGTTCTGCTTCCTCAGTCTCAGTATCAACCCAATGATCCCAAACACGAAGTCCTCGCAGACGTCAGTGACATCACCTACGTGGTCAGCAGCAGAGCTTCGATGTCAGTGCACTTAAAGACTTCCTGTCTGACGTCAAGGATCTCACCTTGGAGAGGAGTTCAAGGGAGCATCGTTCTTGTTTGTGGGACTTTTGCTCAGTGTTTTGGGTTTTTTGGTCTCGAGTTCTGCTTGTTTCTCAGTTCGCTCACTGTTTAGATTTTCACCTTTGTGTCTTTCTGCTTTGTTTCTTCTTATTTTATTCCCAGTCTTGGTTTGGTCTATAATTCGTAATCGTAGTTAATTCCCAGAGTAAGCTGTTTCTGTTTTTGTTTTTTTAGCTTAATCTCGTCTCCTGAGTTCTGCATTTGGGTCCAAATCCTGCCTGTCGCACAGCCGTGACATTGTCAGACAATCAGTTACTCCGTTTTCAATTTTTCTTATTTTATTTAAAGTTTGGGGTGGTTGCTTTTCCCAGCGCTTGTCTGTTTTTCTGTAATGGATTTCTTCTGAGGCAGCCCATGTTTAATGTCCCAGCACTGTGTTGTGTGAGTAATTCCCTCGGGCAAGTCTGGAGACATTTGGACTTGGAGAAAGTTTGCATGAAGGCTCAAAATATCTGCCAAAGAGTGCTCACACACTTGACAAATTGACCGTGGGACACCGCTACGCCTTCACAGACTTTGCTAGATGATGCTTCAAGCGTGAGAGGGTGGACACTGAGATTGGGCTATTTTCTTTGTGATTTTGTGACTGTTTCCACCTGATCCACATCAGCCAGTCAGCCCTGTGTGCATATTTATTCATGCCTTGCCCTCTGTTTTTGTTAGCTGGGTTGTTTACGAGCGCCTCCGCAGCTCTCACTGCTTTCCTTCCTTTGGCACGGTTTATGGTCTTTCAGTTTGTCACTTGGATTCGTTTTACCCTACTGTGCTTTTTTTGAGGATTTTTAAAGTTTAATCAATACTTTTTTCTTTTAATCAGGCTCAATAAAAAAAAATAAATGCTGCAAATTCGTCATGTGAAATTATACGGTTGATGTCAACGGGTGCATTAAGATTAGGTGAGTCTGAAAATATGTGTCCAGTGAGTAAAATCTATTTTTCTTAGAAATACGCAGAAAAAAAATATGGCTTTGGTGCATAATGACACCTGATGAGCCTGATTAAAGTCACTCATAAGAAACACTGTACCACATCTCTAATTTTGATCTTATTTAATGTGCACGATACTTACATACTGCGGCTTGTCCAGTGATGCTATGCTAACAGTTTTTAAGTTGTCGAGCAGAGCAGAGTCAAAATCCTGCAATCCCGCCCTGGAATACACAACTTTGTCCTTCACGAAGATGCTGACTGCTCGTAGCATGAAGGAAACAAACAGGTGCATGTGGATGTAGTTTCTGGTGCAGTGAAGACGCCTGCCACACAAACAAAGAGAAATTCATAGTTGAAAAAACTGTTAGAGCTTATTAAAGGGGGGGGGGGGGGCAAAAGCCATATTCTGCAAAGCATTTCTGATAAATGGTGAAATGAGTCCAAGGTTCATTTCACCATTTATCAGTGTTGAGTAGAAATGCACAAAAGGATAAAAACATGATCTCATGATCACAAACACCAGTAAAGCCAAAGATTTTGAACGATCTGCTATCTTCTTCCCTCCTGTGTCGTCTCTGTAACGTCAGCTATAGGGGTTGAAATGTGTTTCTGTATACACATGCATGTATACCCCTATAGGTGTACGCATGTGTATACCCGTATATATGCCATTTAACAGTAAATAATCCAACCACTTTTATGCAACATTCAGAAAGAGGAGCTGGTGAATAGTAGATAAACAGAGCTGACAGAGGGGACGAATCCTCAGTGACCCTTTCTATTTCTGTCAGAGAAGTGAATCTGTCGATGCAGCACATGCCTGCCCTGTAAATCATCGATGTACAGAGCACCGTGACACACAGATGTACTGAGTTTTTCCTCCGTATGGCCGGTAAAGAAATTGTCAAGGATTTTCAAACTGCCTCATTGTAGGCATGGGTCTCTAGCAGAGGCGGACTCTTATCCTTGCAGAATTTTACAGCCAGCGCAGCACTTCTATATCTCTGTTCTGTTTTGCTGCGGTAAACACAGAGAGAATTATAAACTGCAAAGCCTTACAAACAAATATTCACTATTTAAGTATTAGTGTTGCTATCGCTGCTCCTGTTGTTCCTGCATATAATTACCATGAGCAGTACAGGAACATGGGGGTAGAGAGAGAGGGGGGGAGAGTCAGGTTAACAACAAATCCTTGCAAGCTCCTGTTAAACGAGTGGCCAGGTCTTTGTCTTCAGGGTTGAAGATGATGTAAGATGATGTAATTTTTTGTGTATTTTACTCAACAGTTGGGTTTTATTCAAATGTCTGACTGAAGCTCAGCTTGTGTGTTTTATTCATGCTTAATTGGATTTTAAGAAGTGGTAAACTGTCATAGAGAACACTGAGGCAGCTGCGCTTGGATCAACCTTTCAAACATGTGTGTGTACTGTTCATATTTCATGACTTCACAGTATGGTGAATTCATAATGTCTAAGGTATTAAGACACTTATGATTAACATTATCCTGACCTGTTTTACCCAACATATGAAAAGATAACGGTATGTGAAAATGACAATTTGATTTAGAACCATGTTTAACCGTTACAACAGTTAAACACATATATGCTACCATCTATAACTGGCAATATTATTTTATCATCAACACTCAGACCACAAAACATTAAAAATAATGACTGCAGACTCGTCTCTGCGTTCAAAGCGGTGCTATGAAACCTTCCATGTGTGTTTTTTACTGCTGTCAAACATCAAAACGGACCCGAACAGTATGTAAAGGCCATGACTTGAAGTTTCTGATACTTCAAAACAATTAATCCCCATGTGGTTGTGTTTTTTTCCTAGTCTGTTACATTAGATACTTTGGAAAACACTGCATTGCTCAGCACTGCTGACTGCGGTTTGCATAGGTTAATGTACTGCAGCTTTTTAAAGGGCGCTTTACATTTTGCAATGCACATTGTTTACATTATCTCTAGAGACAAAAACAGAGGCAGACAGCAGTGGGAGCTTTGAGAGCTGATAAAGAATCGGAATCAGAGATTTGTCGGCACTTTAAGAAGTCAAAAACAGTGGATTTAAGGTCTGTATTTATCAAATGGTGCCTTGATGGATGAAATTTCAGCTGCAAATGATCCAGAAAATGTGCTCTGTTTGAAGTTTCCCTTTTTAAACATGCATCTCTGATCACCTCGGGCACTTTAGCATCTGAAGAGTAAGATGGTGTTGACTCAACTTTCCACTTCCATTTCTCGCAATCAAATCCAGCAACCCAGTCAAAACTTGGTGGTATTAAAATGAGGATGGAGTTTACCTACACACAGGACACCCATCAGTGGCACAGAGCTCATTATTCTAGATGATTTTTATGCAGATGGTAGGAGAGATGCTTCTGGAAGGATGGAAAACTTTCAAAAAGAGAGAAATCTTGTGATCTCTGTCATTTGTCTTTGGAGCTCGACACTGTGCTGTTACACAAACACCAGCCCTCTAGTAAGAATCAGCATCCGTTCAGTTCAGTTAAGTGGGTTTTTGTGTTATATACAACTTCAGGTTGGCAAAGATTTCCAAAAGGTTTTTGAAGTGTTGATGTGATTATTACACCGACTGCAACACGCCATAATAAATCTGCCGGTGGAAGTGCAAAATTAAAGGCACTTTAGAATGATAGCCTCCTGTTTACTTGCATCTCTCTTAGGTCCATGTGAAAGGAGGCTTTCATCTACATCAAAGCTTTTATTTTCATAATTTAAAATATTTCTTTGCACTTGTTTGAATCCTCTTATGTAAGGAAGCAAGCGGTTACAGTAAGTCACATAATTTGCAGAGACATAAAAACGAGAGTGCTGAGTCTTTTTCAGAAGAACGCGTTGGCCGCTGCGTCTGCAGTTACCGGGTCGTCAGAAGTACCTTCCTGTTGCTTGGATTTAACCTGCATTCAAAAATACTAAAAATAACTGAGCCCATGATTCTCAGTTTCATTTTCAAGGTCACCTCCACTGGCACGCCTTTCAACATTAATTTAATTTATTAATTCAAAAAAAGAAGTTTGGAGGCATATCCAGCGGACTGGTTGAACTGGTAATGGTTGTAAATTAAAACTAGTATTAAAACTACAAAACCACCATCTACAATTTCTTTTGCATGACTTATTTTTTATTTATTTGTGTTTTATCTACAAGGCCATTTTTTTCTTTATTTGGATCAGAATTTTAAAAAAACTGTAGCAGTCAGAGGTGAATGCCGGGCACTGGTCAGAGTCAGTCTCACACATATTTTATTAAAGCTAGCCAGCTGACTATCAGTCCAATCCCTTTTTCAAGAAGAAGGTTTGTAAATACCAGCACGAACAAAAAGTCGATGTTCACAGCGTATTTACAACTTTAACAGCACACCGTGCCAACAGAGCGAGTGCCCCTTTCACACTCGGTCCCACCAAAATCTAATTGTCAGTCTTTCCAGCCAGGCTGTATACAGCAATTGGCATGGTATTGACTGAAGGATCCAAGCTCTGTGCAGACGGCGATGTAATAAATTAATTTTTTTGTTAAATAACGTTGTCAGGGAACGACAAACTGGACTGTAAGTGTGCACTACTTTGTTTTGAAGCCTGGGATCTGGTAATTAGGGACGTGTTTGCATGACACTGCACAGGATGTGACTTAGACCAGACAAGAGTGTTGGAATATTAACTGTTGAAATCTTTGCACGTGTAACGGTCGTGGGCTTTGAACCCAGGGTTTTGAGTTATTGGGTTTCTTGTGGTTTATTATAAGCTTCATGTGTCCGTGTGTATATTCTTTAGTTTGTTCTCATATTTTTGGTTATCTTTTGGTATTTTCTGATTGATTTCTTCATGTTCTTAGTTGGTTTGTTTTCTATTCCTGGTTTATAATAAGTGTCAGTTCCTATTTTGAGTTTTTTTCTTGTACGGTTCCTGTTGAGCAAATCGAGGTGCACACAACCAGGAAGTCTTTGTGAGTTTTGTTTACCTTTGCAAAGGAGTCAAACAACATGACAGTAGCCTGCTTTTTGACCAAGAGGGACAGCGAGCCTGAAATATTTATATGGACAAGCTGTCTTTCTGCCATGGTCCGAGAACTGTTAGAAGGCTGTGTAATAAACGACAACTCGTACATCAACACGTGGAGTTTCTGAAAGATTACATGGAGACACAATATGACAGCATGTCAGAGCCTTTCATTCGGCACGGTCAGCTTGACACGCAGAAGCAGCGTTCTTAAAATTTTCCATTATGTTTTTTCACTCTTTCCTTCTCAGTTCTTCGTCTGTCTCATTTCCATACACTTATTCATTTGTCCTCTCGGTTCGCCTCTTAATGTTTCAGTGTGAGTTCACATCTGTGTTTAGTAGTTTTCTAGTTCCTGTTTTATTGTGAAGCCTGACTTCCCTTCATGCCTTTGGTTAGTTTTACTTCTGCCTTGTGTTTATGGTGATTAAGCTCACCTGTGTAATCCCTCTCACCTGTTCCTCGTCACACTCCTTTGTGTGATTCAGAGATTACCTTGTGTGTTTTTATAGTATCCGTCTTCTCGCTCTGTTTCAAGCGTGCTCCTAATAATTTTACACCATCTGTCAACGCTTTCAAAAAAAATGTAGCTGTGGTTCTAAAATAACTGCGATGGGAAAATCGTCACTCCTGAATGTCAGTTTTGCTACATCTGTGCGAGCATCCTACTGCTGCACTGCCACTGAATGTCAACATTGGACATAAAATGATCTCTACTCGTCTGATGTGGACATACAGATGAGTCATTATTGATTCTGCTAATCTCTAACACGTCCTGTAGAGTGGTTGTGTTTTAGTTTAGATCTGTAATGAGCACATCTTAGATTTCCATGTGCAGATGTGTGAGACGGCAGCGTCCCCCGAACACCACACTCTAAATTCGACTAATTAGCATTCTGCCATTTGAAGTATACTCAGCTTTGCATCCTCTAGATGTGGTTAGAAATGGTACATGAGGCAACAGGACACAAATATTCCAGCTGACGAGGGAGCTGACAGAGGCATTAAGATTATAAATATCCCTGGTTGCTGGAGAATTTTCATAGCCTGTAAAGTTCAAGTCAGTAAGGCATTAAATGCTGCTGTTATTTTTAAGTTCCTGCCACTGCCAATTTTCAGGATACAAAGTAGGATGTGCAGAAACAGCAGACGTCCAGCTCCCTCTGTCATTACACTGATGTGTTTTCTAAACTGCAGTTTGTCAAAAAGACAATTTATGATTTAAGCAAAAAATCATAAATCTTACCGGAAATATCCAATGATCATGATGGCCACTAGCAGAGAGCTGAAGGACACGGCATAGCCAATGGTATACATGACATACAGCCGCTCAAAGAAGTCTTGCTGTGACAATAAAGAGAGACATTTCCTATTTAGTCAACTCCTCCTGAAAAAGACTCGTACAATATACACAAGCATGACTCACAATAGTATGGTGGGAAAAAAACGGTGCTTCAATGAGAACATGAAAGCCCATCACGAATGGAGTTTAATTAAAACAGAAAAATGAGTGAGCATTACATCCCTAATCTTACATAGAGTAGAAATGACTTCAGGAGTTTTAGCGACAAATCCATGCCCCGGAAACCTGAGATAATGTAATCTCTTCAAGGACTGGTTAGGCTCAAAGCAGCCAGAAGATTCAGCTGATACCAAAAACAAAAGATGGCTATAAGTCTCTCTTCCTGGTAATGTTTTATTTTCAGAGCAGATGACATCCCCGGGGTAGTACGGTTGCTTAGATGAATAGGTTGAATATGAAAAGCTGTGTGGAATGAAATTAAAATGCAAATTTTATAAGAGAATTATTAATTTTCTTGACAAGATTTTAATTCTTTGCAAAGAAAAATGATGATGAAGGGATATTAAGGCTGGACAGATCCATCATTTTTAAAGCAACAGACCCGGAAGTCTTTTTGTAAAACATGCCTCAAACTACATTTGAGATATTAAGCGCATGTTAGGCTTATCGTTAAAAAGTTGTACCAGTCTCTCAAAGTCGGTTGTGATTTCACAAAAGCTGCGATCGAGCCAAATGGGATGACAGACTCAGGATCTCCAGTTTGTGTTTGTGCTGCTTCTACAGGCTTGTTGATTTGATTCTACTTTCTAAAGCAAGTTTGTCTCCAGCCTGCTAAACGCTCTGCACAATTTATAAAGTCACTATTTTTTTTTAAAGGGAACAGTCCAACTTTATGAATATGTAATCCAACACTGAATGGAAGCTTGTTATTCTCACTCAGGCTCCAAATGAAGATCACTCCTTACATTTGTCACTCCTCCAAACTCAAGAGTCTCAGTAAAGTGAAGTGTCTGCAGCAGCATGCTGACTGTTTTTTGTTTCCTACTACAGTACACCCACTCCAGACATGAGGCATCCAAAGTTGGCAATTAGCCGGTGAACACAGCAGCAGTTAGCAGCTAGAAAGTCAAACGTTTCCCTCTGGAGCTGTTAGAGACACACACAAAGACCAAAGAAACACATGGTACCAAGTCCAAATACTAATGATGCTCCATTTCTCTGTCTGCTGTGTGAATACACGTCCACAATAGCTGCTTTAAAAGGTGACGTGAAGGCATTTTAGTCAATGATGTAGTGTCAGGTTGGATGATCCATTTATTATTTATCTCTGGCTCTCTTCCACAGCATGTCTTTATCCTGTCATCCTTCTCTCACCCCAACCGGTCGCTGCAGATGGCTGCCCCTCCCTGAGCCTGGTTCTGCCGGAGGTTTCTTCCTGTTAAAAGGGAGTTTTTCCTTCCCACTGTCGCCAAAGTACTTACTCATATTGGGATCATGTGATTGTTGGGTTTTTCTCTGTATGTATTATTGTAGGGTCTACCTTACAAGATAAAGCACCTTGAGGCGACTGTTGTTGTGAATTGGTGCTGTATAAATAACATTGAATAACATTTTGGGTCATCTTTATATGTGTGGCAGGGAAATCAAGGAAAGGGGGAAAGTAAGTGAAAGTAACTTTTAGATGAAATAAGAGAATTTAAATGGCTGTAAACTGACAGATGGAGAGATGGAAGCTTCTCCAATTATTAAGATTATTAAGATTTCTGTCTTCAAATGGCTAAAATATCAAAATCTGCAGTTAAAAATGATATTTTCATAATGAATCGTACCAAACAGCACACTAATCACTATGGCTGATGTTGGGCATTATTGATATGTTTGATCTTCAAGCGATGCAGACTGTCTGCATGATTACATGATTTTTTATTTATTTTGGTTGGTTGGAGCACAGTGTCCTTGTTTTCTAAAATAATTCTGCCATATGATTAATCACCAGCTTCTGAGAATACTTTGGTTTCTTTATCAAATGTCTGCATTGTATTTTATTAGGAGGGGGGAAGAATATCTGGGTGGACCGTACCATAGAGGATGTAAGAAATGCTTTTACAGAGGTAGAAAATAAGACTATCATAATCCTGCTGTACAAAAGTTAGCAGTATTTCTTCTACAACTTGAGAAGGAAAGCATAATGAAGAGCTAACAACTCATAGACATGCAGCCTGTGATGAGAGCAAAAGGAAAAAGGAAAAAAAGGTGGAAACGTGTGCTTCAGAGGAAGCTGTTTGGTTGTTAGACACTCGAGGTAAGAATATGAAGCACTGTACCACAAAACAGATGTTTAGTTAAGATTGAGCAAGACGGGGCAGCAGATGTTTCAGAGAACATCCAGGCATATTCAGAGGTCTGCTCTATGTACGTTTACTGACCTGTGTGCAACACCGTGCAAAAGTCTCGATTCACCCCTCATGTATTTACATTTAGATAGGGCAGCAAATTATTGTAACATGGAAACACGGTATGTGAGGTGAAAACACAGTTTGTACATTTTGAAAGAGCTTAAAAGATTAAAAAAAAAGTTGTATGGCTGCTTTTATTCTTCAGCACAGCTGAAAGCTGAAATCAGATGCTTTCCAGATATATCTAAATCTAATGGTACTTTTCTGCGTTCATAAATTCATAGTTTCACTGTGTAATGTATCACTGCACGTGGCTGGAATGACAATAAAGCCACTTGGCTAATTTCAATCATTTTAACAAGTTCTCCAACAACACTGACTGAAATCCAGCTCCAAACCATCACAGAGCCATCACTGTGCTTTACAGATGAGTGCAGACACTCAGTGTACCTCTCTCCTGACCTCCTACAGACATACCGAAGAAGATCTGAACCAAAAATTTCAAATTTAGATTCATCACTCCACCCTGCCACTGATTTTCAGCCCAGTTGGCTCTCGTCTAATCTAGCATACATCAGCCGTTTCTCTCGTTTCCCTTCTTTAATACCGACTTCTTGACAGCCAACCTTCCGTATCTGATGAGGCTTTGGTGAACAGTGGGTGGATCAGCTGAAGGTTCAGAAGCATCTCTCAGCTCCTGTCAGGTCTTTGCTGGATTTTTCTTTCCTATTTCTTAAGAACATGGCTCTCAGACACTGTTCATCTGCCGAGGATAGTTTTTAGGCCTGTCACTTCTTCTTTTGTTCTCCACTTGTCTAGTGTCCTTAAAATTTTTAAGCCAACAATGCCAAGTTTTCAGCTCATAGCATCGTGTTGCTGTAAAGATACTATTTCATGCCTGTCAAACTTTGTTATCTTTGGCATTTTTCATGGTTTCAGCTAAAGAAACAGGAAGAAATGTGTTTTTGCAGCAGGCTGCTTGTAATAAAGTGCCAAAAGATACCATTTAAAATTGGTTCTTTGTTGTCTCTTGTCTGTTTTAGACACATGTAGTTGTTTCAGCTTTTGATTCAAAGGCCAGTGTTAAGTTCCTTAATAAAAGCAAGGCTGGAGCAGCGGTGCGGTGGCGTGACCGTGCAGTACGCACCCTGGAAAGGTCGTCAGCTACCCCTCAGAAATGAGGGGTAGCTTAAGACTTTTACTGTATACTCTCAATAGAAAACATATTTAACAAATTTTGCCGCAACTTTAATATTTTATAGCCGTACTTACTCTCCCATCTTCGTCACTGAAGGGCTGGAGAAAGCGTAAACACTCTGAGTAATTGGTCCATGTTTTGTTCCAGTGCTCCACAAAGACCCAGGAACCGTTGATGTCACACTTCCTGTAAGCATGTCCTACAAAATGCCCATTTTAAAAAGATAAACCAATAAATCATTTCACTCAAACAAAAACGTTTAAAAAAAAAGGTTTAAGTAACTAAAGCATAAATGGCCCAAACACATCTATTCTTACACAGGTGATCTGAAATTATTAATAACTATAAATAATACAAATTACACCTTCTTAGGTCTGTGTCATTTATAAAAGGAAAAACAATCCTTTTAATCCCTTAAACCTTTTTACCCTCAGTTCATTATGACTTCCACATCAGGGAAAGAACAGACGTAAAAAATAAAACTATTAATGACTGAATTTAAATGTTTGTTCTACTTTAATCATTTAATTTAATTTCTTTGTTTGTGGCCTGAATATGAAGCTGAAATTACTTGAGAATCCTGCTGTAAGGACCACACAGAAGATCTCATCAGAGCAAGATTTCTAAAAAAGCAAATCTCGTCCAAGTCCTTCAAAACTTCAAAACTCTTTTTCAGATTTTACACACTACCTGAGATTTAATGAGTCGTGCTGAAAATGCTTGTATTACATGTTCGCTGAACAGTTTGAGTTTTTCTTTGCATGTTAAGTCCTAATTCAGTGCCGGAAAAGAAAAGTGTTAACCTTGGTGATTGAAGTCATAGATGTAGGATGGGCAGGGAACCTTGGTGATGAGCCCGGGGGAGCCGTGGGGCCAACAAATAAGACCGTCCCAGTCTGGAGGGCACACCTCATCTGCAGTGAGAAGATGAAGAAGTCAACACACAACTCGATATGATTGTTTTTTCTACTTGTGCTGGTTTGTTTTACATGCCAAGAATATGGACTTCTACATTTTTATCTGATATATCCATTCACATTGTGATGCGGATAGGCTTGTACACTCAGCAGCCACTTTGTTAGGTGTACCTGTTCACCTGCTCACTAATGCAAACGTCTACTCGGCACATCGTTTAGCCATGTAGACATGGTCACAACAACCTGCTGTTCAAAGTGAACATGAACGTAATGAAGAAAGGTGATTTAAGTGACTTTGAATGTGACATGATTGTTGGTTCAAGAGAGGCTGGTCTGAGCAGAAACTGTTGATCTGCTGGCATTTTCTGATAAAAGCACCTCAAGGAATAACACAAAGGTCTGTAGAAAACATCCAGTGAGCAGCAGTTCTCTTTCAAAGATGCCTCGCTGATGTCAGGAGGATGGTTAGACTGATTCAAGCTGATAGGAAGGCAACAGGAAGTCAATTAGCCACTATTCTCACCTGAGATATGCAGAAAAGCATCTCTGAATACAATACATTGAACCTTGAGGCAGAAAGCCACACCAGGGGCTGGGCCTAACAGCTAAGAACAGGAAACTGGGGTTATAGTTTGCATGGGGTCGCCACAATTAGACAACAATGTAAAAATGAATCTCAATTTCTGCTGCATTCAGAATTTAATTTAAAAACAAACAAGTGTGGATCCATCCCAGGTCAGCGGCTCGGGCTGGTGGTGTAACGATGTGGCGGATGTTTTCTTGGATCCATTGTTTGAATCCCACAGCCTACCTGAGCGCTGTTGCTGAGCATGTCCATCCATTTACGACCACGGCGTTTACATCTGCTGCTGGCTGGATATCGCTCCATGTCACAAAGATGAAATCATCTCAAACTGGTTTCCGAAACATGAAAATTAGTTCTCCCAGTAAATCTCAGAGCTTTTATTATTGATCTACTCTTCCCGCCGGTCCTTTTTAGTTTTCAGAGCAGAGATTACTGCTGGGCCTTTAAAACATGTAGCAAGTCGGGCCTTTGTGGTGGTGACGACTACGACACGCCACAATGAGTTTCCTCATTGCCCTCATCCTGTTGTTAGGAACTCAGAGAAGGCTTTGAAAGCAGATAAAGACCTTCCTATCCAAACAGCTATTCAGGTAATTATGTGTCTGACCTGGTTTTGTGGCATTTCTTTTATCATTTTATTTGTTTTGTTTTCTCTTCATCTGTGAAAGGTGCTTAATAAAAAGGTCAAACTAGCACACTGTAGTAAAACGGCCTCCACAGTCTCCAGATTTCAATCCAGCAGAGCCACGTTGGGATGTGGTAAAATGGGAGAGTCACATCGTGAATGTGCAGCCAAGAAATCTGTGATGCTGTCATTTTAATATGGACCAAAAACTCTGAAGAATGTTTCCAGCAGCTTGTTGCATCTGAGCCATGAAGAATTAAAGTGGGTCCAGCCTGGTGCTAACAAGGTGTACCTAATGAAGTGACTGGTGATTGTAACCATAAGGCTCAAAAGAAAACCGCAAAAGGAACACTTGATCATTTTAACTTTGAACATCGGTGTGTCTTTTGAATCCAGACCACAAAGGGTTGATGATTTCAGCTTCCACTCACTGCTGCTGTGTCATTTTGTTCTAATCAAATTACACACACGAGTCAAGGTGTTCAACTCGAACGTTTCAGTCATCATCACCTGATGTGTGATTTAAGTGTTCCTGTAATGTCTTTGAGCTGTTTCAGTTACAACGAATGAGCCTGGATTCAACTCAAACTATTCACTCTTGCTTTCTTTTTGTTTTTAATGGCATCTAATTGCTGCCTCAGTGGGCACAGTCTGAACACTCTGTTTCTTAAATCACAAGCTTTCAACAGGAAACAAAATCTCTGACTTGTTTATTCAGTGAGTAGCCAAAAAAACAGAACACCACATTCACTGACCATCCTTCATTAAAAGCCACTTACATGTTTAATTGCTATTTAGATTACAAAGGAAATAGATGGAACAACATTATCTGAATGTGTTGGAAGGCAAAAGGTTTAATGGCAGCTCCTGACATCACAGGGAGGCGTGAGACAAAATCATTTAGATATGGGGATAATGATGCACATTATAAACGACATCAATTAAAGCCAAAGGAAAGAATCTGACACAAAGCCAGATGTGGGCATCAACCAGGACATCAGAAAGTCTGCTGATGTTTCTGTTAGATCCTAAATCACACTGGCTGAAATAACATTGTAGGAGTCAGGCATTAATCTAACACCTTTCAGATATGCCTCATCTGCATTGAAAGCTATATGTTCACTCATATCTCAAGATGATACATAGCACAGGTGACGTGAGATATAAAAGCAAAACTATATGAAAGTTGATTTGGGATGCTGAAGAGCGCGTGTGCGTGCACCTCTGCAGACTAAAGCAACACAATCTGAGACTGTTGTGCCCTCTGATTTTCATCCTGAATCAATGTCCGTGCAAAAGGGTGAAGACAAGCCTGAAATACTGAAAAAGGTTCTCTGCACAGCAGCTTTACTTCCTATAATACCGCTCTTGTGTATATGTCTTGTAATGTGCAGTATTACAAGACACAGTTATACTCTTCTGTTTCATTAAAATAGCAGATCTGTGGACCAAAAATACTCCGAGCTCAGTGCTAAGAATCAATGTCAACCCACAGGACCTATAGGAGAGAGAGCTATAGGACACACTCAGGGCACACTCAGAGCTGCTGTTGGTGACATTAACAAAAATACGAGTTCTTTTAAGAAACTATTTAATATGAGCTGTTTAATATTCCATGTATTCTGGAAGACAAGACCAACTGTCCATCAGTGATTATGTACCTGCCACCTGACAAATAAAGCGATAAATAAAAGCACAACAGCATCCAGGGAGCTGCACTCTGGTGGAGCATGCTGACTCATTTGTTGCTGCAGCACTGATTTCACATTGATTCCAAACATGTGGTCTTTTCTGTGCTCTTCAACGAGTAATTTCAGTGAAATGTTAGCCTCTATTATTCTGTTAAATACTTGCGTAATCATTTTCACCGGGCTTGAACAGATGAGATTTTGAAGTTAAAAACAAAAGATTATATAAATAATTGTGTCTATATATAATAAAATGTAAAGGGAAAAAATAAAAAATAAAAATGTCTCTAGTTTGAATGTCCTTGAAATATCCTTTGATTTTCCCAGGACCCAATTTTATTTCTTATCAGCTCTGCAAAGTAGCATAAATGTTATGTTATTGACTGTTTTGAGCACATCCCCTTTTACTGTTTGCCAACACAGAAGCCTGAGTTTAGGTTGTAAGATTCATTTTTAGATACTCCTCAATTTTTTGCAAGCCAAAGTGGAAGCTTCATATAAAAATACGACATCTCTGTTGAATTTGCCATCTCCTTTCTGCTCTCTGAGCAGTGAACATCCTTAACTGAGATAAGGAGAGGAGCGCAGAACAGTTTGTGGTCACATCAAATATCGATTTCCTTTTGTTTTAATTTTCCCTGTTTACTGACAGCTGGAAAAAGATGTTTCATCAAAAGTATTCATTCCATTATTTTTGGAATTGTCCTAATTTTTTCCCTCAGCATACAATTGAAAGTGTTGGTGTTTCAGCTAAGCTCAAATGTGCAGGACAGTGTATTCCTTTGCAGCGACTCTGCGTATCTGTGCGTATGGTTTGTACCTGTGGTTCCTGGTTCAGTGTTGGAGAGATTCTGGTAGCACTGCATTTTGATTTCATACAGGATGAACATCTGCTCCTGTGCAGAGAGCGGCCCATCAAACCCCATCTGTGGAGCACAGCAAACACGATCAGACCTTTGACCCTGTGCATACATGAGTGTAAGTCACCATTTCCTGAAATTTCAACAACACTGGGAACATCTTGCTGCCTGCTCTGCCCAGGGTCTTTGATTTGAGGTCGTTTTGATTTGAATATATGTAAAATTATGTGAATTTTAACATGATGCATGTAAAGCGACTTCCTTATAACTATTATACTCATATACTTAGTGTAGTTGCAGACCTTTTTCATTACAGATCAACTACAGGAATACTAATCAATTATTATTATTATTTTTATTATTATTGTTGTTGTTGTTGTTGTTGTAATAATTATTATTGTTGTTATTATTGTTATTGTTATTATTATTATGGTGCAGTTTATATGTTTTTGGTTTTTTACTTATTTGTTAGGTTTTTGTTGTTGTTCTCCATGAAAGTAAGAGTGGCTCCAAATACTTGAGTATTGGTTGTTTTTTACTGCTGTTTAGTTGAAGTTCATAATTACTCTATAAATAAATTCAGAACCTAGACGTAAAACAACAACCTTTCCAAGAATATTTTAATCTCCTTTTCTAAATAAAAATGAGTATGTCCAATATTCTCAGTCTCATGTTTTCCCCTGGTTTATATTGTTTGGTTAACATGAGAGAACTGAATCCGCCTTCAGTTATTGTTATTTATCCAGCTGTAACCATTTAACTTCAGCATTTAATTTAAAAAAAATGAAGTAATTAATAAAAAATAATTATTATAAATATTCCGCTACAGTAGATTTCTACTTATCATGCTAAGAAAACGATGTGCTTTGGTGATTAACCTGTTTTGGCTTTCCTGTCATCTGCATTGCGTCACCAATATTTTAACCAGATCTGCAAATCTGCAGTCAAGGAAGGCGGCGGCTGTTACATTTACACAGTGAAGCTCTGGCACGATGCACCACATGTTCTAACTTGGGAATGGTGCATAAAATAATGGACAGATTAGGGCTTTCATCAGGCCATCCAGTTCTTAATGGCGTTATTAATAGATAATGAAAAACTATTAGTTTTAAACCCTATCAGTTTTATGGTAATAAAAATAAATAACACTTTTATTATCATTACGTTTAAGAAAATTACGTGTAAACCAAACCTTAATTTGAACTAAACACTCAGACAAGTGGGTGGGAGAATAGCAGTGGGTTTGAAAGAGAAATAGAACTGAGTGTCATCTGCATAACAGTGAAACTGAACGTTGTATTTCCTGAAAATATTACCGAGAGGCAGGAGATAAATAATGAAGACCAAAGCTCCCAGGTCAGAGCCTTGAGGCACACCACAATCATTTGAATGATATTGATATGTGTGTGTATTTAGCTGCACTAGAGGCTAATCTATAGAAGACGGTGTGGTGGGAGAATGTGTCAAAAGCTGAAATAAGAGCAAGAATAATTAGAATAGTGATGAGACTGAAATCAGCTGCAAGCAAAAGATCATTTGTAATTTTCACAGGAGCAGTTTCTTTACTATGGAACAAGGGGAAACTAGATTGAAACTGTTCATATTATTTCCAGTAAGGTGTTTATGAACCTGTAAACCTGCAACTGTTTTTCAAGAATTGTGGGGTTAAAAATGCAAATTCAAAACCAGTCTGAAATTATTTAAATTGCCAGAGTCTAAAACACTTTTGTTTTTTAAAAAATTGGAGATATTATTGCAGTTTTAAGAGGTGACAGAATAGAGCAAACAATAAGGACAGAAAATTCAATATTACTGATACTGTAAGAGAGCCAAAAGAGGTCAGGGACAGTTTTACAGCAGTGGGACAAGTTAGTAAAGCGGTAGTTAATACTGCTGATTAGAGATCCAATCTTGCAAAGCTGCTGTGGGTAGACTTTTGGGTGACATCTCTTCTCATGGAGAGTCCTCGATTCAATTTCAGCATCACTTTCATCAATTAATGCAGAATTTAAAGCAGATTTTTGGTGGTGTACAAATTCTTGGAGTCGAGCAATAATATGGATTCACTCTTCAGCTACTCACACACTGCCAAAATTTAGGCCTTGCATATTTAACACTTGGCATGAATGAAAATGAAAAATATATAAAGCGCGTGCTGGTGAGATTATTACACTGAGCGAATGACTTATGAAAAGATGATTCGCCCAAACACTTCAATCGCCCTTTTACACTGCTTTTCCTAATTTATTAAAATGATTTCTTTCTGTATAAGTGAAAATAACTGAGATAACAAATGTATTAAATCTGCATTCCTTCTTCTTCTTTTCTTTTGCTCTCTCTTTCCACCACAGCCTTTTTCTTTATGCAAATCCAATATGCTTTCCATTTTGAGACTGATAGAGAAAATATACATGTGACCTAGTAAGATTACTGTCACGATGTTTCCCCAAACGTGACCAGGATTGTTATTCAGACATCACACTCACATGTCAAACTGCTATCAGATTTGCATAACAGGGTGCATGTCTGGATGTGGCTTAATATTTATCCCTGGGGTGCGTAACTGTCCTTATAAATTTTACTTCAATCGATCCAGTCATGGCTATGATATTATAGTTTGGACCAAAGTGAAGAAGTGACCAAAGAGATGCTGCTGTCCCTGAAGTGATGCTTCTAACATGACTAAAACAGGCATATTTCCCAAAAGCGTCATTTAAACCCTGACAGTTTTGACTGACTTCTTATACGAGTCTCAGCAAAGAGAAAAATCTATTTTTGCCTTTATTTATTTTTATATTAACAGTATGCTTGCTTTTTTTTTCAAAAAGTAAAAAAAGTTCCTGTATTTGAATGAACGATGTTTCAGTGGGTTCCAGTCATTCCTTCAGTGATCTTCTTTTTTTGTTTGTTTCAATTGGCTTCTTTTCATTGATTTCTATATATTTCACTTCCAGTTAATGTTTCATTTCCACTTTCATAATGTTCTTCACTTCTTACAGAAATCTGTAAGAAGTATTTTTCTTACAGATTAGACCTGTCACCGAATCAGTCAGTATTCCTTGTCACCAAAAATAAGAGGAAAGCTTAAACCTCCCATCAGGTGAATGAACAGATGCATTACAGTTAATGTAATTTTTCTTTTAACCACCACGTTCTAACTTTTTAACAGTCTTGTAGGCATGGCCTTAAATTTTTAACATCTCTCCTTTTATGTGATTATTACGATTTTCCAAACGCAAGTCTGACATTCACTGAAAATCTAAAAAAGAAGACATCATTACAGATTTAAGCCATCTCACAGCCTGTCCAGGAAAATAACAGTGTGGTTATTGTACCATGTCAGGCTTACAGAACCATGTACAATCATATGTCCAACAGACCATTAAGCAGAAGAATCAAACAGAGTTAATATTCTTTGCAGATCATGTTTAAGATGTCTGTGTTTCAGATTTGAAGCCTTAACATTTCCCAGTAGAATTAATTATAGTTAACATACTTTCAGAAATATGTTAAAGCTCCATCTGGGGTGTGGTAGGAAACTTGGACTTACTCTTGATTTATGCATGTATAAATTACAGATCCTGGAGGAGCCAGCTGATCGACTCTCAGCAGCGTTACAATGTTGAGCTAACACAAAGCATTTGGTAAAAGTTTAGAAACGATTCCCACCTTGTTTGTCTACTAAATTTTAACAACTTGTACATTAACCCTGTAATGCCCGTTGTATCATATTTGCTACATGAGTTTCTGAGGCCTCCATCTCATCAACATGATCAATATTTGCCATAATTTCAAAATGTTATGGACAAAACTCTTTTTTCTGTCTAAAATTAACATTATTGTTAACAAAAAGTTGCCAAAAACGCCCAATGTATCAAATGCAAAATATACACACACACACACACATATATATATATATATATATATGTCATAAAAATATATCATATTTTTGAATATGATATATTTTTATGATATATTT
>VOQK01034104.1:10074-25869 GCA_015052645.1 Benitochromis conjunctus
GAATAAGTGGTTAGAAAGAGTGACTAATGAACTACAGCCCAATTTCAAGTGGTGGGCTTACACTGATTTCTTTTTAAGTGCTTAAAGTTAGACAAAGCCTCCATATTGTTAGCCAGTATCAACCCTGCAGGGATGCTGGATTCTGTTAAAGCACGTGAGAAGAGGACAAAGCTGAACGTATTTATTTATTTATTACACAAGGCCACAGTAATCAAAGCGGCCTTTAATATCTCACCAACTGCATAAATGCCATCATTACGCAGTGTGGGTTTAACTGTGTTCCAGTTACTGCTCTGCAATGGGCTTTTAAACAAGCCCTGGTAATTAGCATGTCTACAAACAAACTTGCTATTAGAGGCTTACAAATTAGGGGCCCATCCAGTAAAATGGGCCAAACAACCAGCAAATTGGGTTCAAAGTCAGCCCTAATAGGGTGGCTGAGGCCTGTGCGCCTGGAGACGACGCCTGTTGTGCCCGTGAATGTCCCCAAACCTTGATGCATCTCTGCAGTGAATTGGCATTAATTCAGTGTATATAAATTCTTTGGGAAGCCGCTGGTCCCCACTGTCCAGCCAAGTGTGAGCAGGACACTGTAACAGCCAGTCTACATGCGTGGAGGTACGGTGGAGGGTTCATGTGCGCGCAACAGCAAATGAGGGGAGGAGAACAGCGAGCTCCATCCAATCTGCTGGGCATTTCCCTACCAGCCCCTCTCCCTGTCTATCACTCTCTCCCTCTCTCTCCCTCCCTCTCGCTCCCTGCTGGATTAGACTCGTTTATAATCTCTCTTTCTCCCTCCCTTTTACTTCCTCTCTGTCCTCCCATCACCCTGCTGCCCTCTCTTCCACTATATGCCTCCCTCCTTCTTCGCCGCTTTCCCCATCCATCACTAGTTTTGCCATCTCTCGTTTTTATTCAGCCATCTCCTTTCTCTCTCTCTCTCTTCCTCTCTCCTTTTGTTGTCCATTTTCCTTCTTTTTCGGCCTCAAACCATCTGAGCCCTCCCCCCTCCCAGTACTCGTCTTTACATTGTGAACCAAGACATGGCCACTCTTTTAATAAACTACATTGATGGGAAATTCCTACACATTCTCTCAGATCCCTTGAAACCTCGTTATATGGCTTACAGCTAAGAGTTCCTTAAGATGGATCTACTGTATATTTGGGCCATCCACTGCCAAGAAAGGGCTTTTAGTATACTGTCACCACATTATATAATGTTTCATAAGAGTTATGGTGTTTACAAAAGACACCCTGAATATTTGGGCTTCTGAATGTCTGCTTATAAGTCATCTTTAAAATCCTCTGCAGATGGAAGTCTTTCGGGAGGAGAGCGCAATTAAATGAAATTTCAGACTTTGCGGCAATCACTTAAAGGCACAGGTGGCAGAATTGATCAAAATGACAGTGGATGGCGTGTGCATTTCCACGATATTACTTCCCTGTGCCGGTTAGAGAGGGAGATGTAGATAGTTGTGCGCCGTGGCACCGGCAGCAGTCGTGGTGGCAGGGCCCTATATGATATTATTTCTGCCCTGCCTGACTGAGCCGAGCTAAATGAGTTCCATGTAATAACCGGCTCTGTGTGCAAACAGCCCCGCGTGATGGCTGAAGCCACAGCCTGAGCATCCATTTCTAGATCTTTCCCTCTCCTTTCAATCTCTCCCTTTCATTCCCTCACTCGCTCATTTGTGTGGCATCACGTGTGTGTACGGAGGTAGACAGGAAGGCACACAAACACACACACACATACACACACTGTTGCACTCTCTCATTTCCTCTCTTAGTTTTTTTTCCTTCACCCGTATGGGAGTAAGCCTGAGGTCTGATGTTTTTAAGGGTATTTCTTTTTCCGACTTATTCCTTTCATCATCCCCTTATTTAGACTTTCTATCTGTTTTACTTTTTTTTATGAAGACAGGATAGAGAGGAACACACACACACAGAGAGTGAGAGAGAGAGAGCGAGAAAGAGAGAGACATAGATAAGTATTTTTAGCTCTATGACCTATTTCTCCAGTGCTACCTAACTGACTGTCAGTCAGCTGCACTGCTTTGGGACCTTGCGTGATTTCCAGCTAGGAAATTTGGAATTTGTAGTTCTGTTTAGTTGGAACTTGAAGTCCAAACTAAAGGCGTGGTAGGAAAGGAGCAGAATATATTAAGCCTCTCCTCAACATTACTTCTTCTCTCTTGTCAGTCCCCATTTATATTATTCCCAGTGTCTGTGCCTGTCCACTGGTTCCCTATCAGGAGTTGTTGAGGGAGGAGTCAACAAAAAACCAGTGCCTGCTTTCCTCTGCAGCACTTTAATAAGGATGCACAGTGGTGTGGGGAGGTGGGGGTGTGTAGGTTTGGTGGGGTGGGCTGGAGGCCACTAATAAACACACATACACACACACACACACACGCAGACACACGTGCGCGCCCAGATACAGAGGTAGGGAATCCATCGCCGTAATAAGAGGCCAAGTGCAGTGGTGATAAATCTCACCTGAAGGAGCTGTTCACAGGCAGATTGCCTTACCCTGATGTACTGCCCTCAATACACACTGCAGCCAGCTATAGGCTATATACACCCACCCACGCGCGGGGATGTATGCGCATGCAAACACAAACAGCCAGCGCGCATAAACAGGCACGCACGAGCGACAGCCGCACGCATATGTAGAGACAAACAAAAGCAATCGGCAATCGTGAACGGACACATGCACATGGTGGGCCTGTGATTCACAGATTTAGAGGGTCTCTCGGAGAACCACACCCAGCGGACTGTCAGGCAGACGCACAACTCTTCATTAAAATAGCATACAGCAGGTAACACAAAGCGCTGACAGAAACGACACGATCTGTTGCACGGCCCTGCCTGTTTCTGCCTCCCTCCGTCAGATCTCTCGTCATGTTCAAATATGCAAACAGTCAGTTGCAGACATACACACACAAACACCCGTGCACATACACACATGGCCAGACCCAGTGCTG
Organism: Benitochromis conjunctus; assembly: GCA_015052645.1. Classification (NCBI taxonomy): domain Eukaryota; kingdom Metazoa; phylum Chordata; class Actinopteri; order Cichliformes; family Cichlidae; genus Benitochromis; species Benitochromis conjunctus. The sequence continues at coordinate 13,056 of VOQK01034104.1, forward strand.
TGACAGCCATTCGAGGAAACTGACGCTTTCCAGCTGGTAGCGTGGCAGACGTCCGCTCCTGCACAGACACAGCCACACTCACACTCCTGTCTGTCCATCTGTCTGTCTGTCACTGTCAAACCGAATGTGCGGCCTCTTTGTCTTTTTCTGACTGGCGTGCACCCTGTCAGTCACACGCAGACACACATATGCGCACGTGTTTTCATTAACCTGCACACAGGAGTAGGACTGCATTAATGCATGCACTCCAAATGTATGTCTCACTCTTTCACCCTTTTTTTTGTTTACTGTTGATCTGCGTTTGCCAGACAACATCTCTCTACAATACTTCATCAATATGCATGCAATATCACTATTTCAGTAGCTCAGCCTAGATATGCTATATACACATACAAATATCTATATATTCCTACTACTGCAGCCTTGCAGTCTTCAGAAGAACAGAAAGATGTGTTGCTGTGCACAAGCGCACATGTACACACAGATTGAAAGAAGAGAGAGAGAGAGAAAAAAAGACAAATCATTCGACTGAGGGAGAGAGAGAGAGAGAGAGAGGAGGAGAGTGGAAAAGAAATTGAATTGGGGATGTGAGGGTGGAGGGGCATGAGGAGGAGGAGGGGTGAATTGGTAAGGGTGATATTGCATAGTTTAATCTGTTGAGTTCAGCCATGGAGGGGCTGGGGTGGGGGAAGGGGAGGCACAGAACAGTGGTAGGCCGCCTGATATTAGTTCTCTGCGAGCACACACACACGCACACACACAAATGCCAGCCCACAGAGATTTGTGTGTATGTGTGTGTGTGTGTGTGTGTGTGTGTGTGCACAGTTGGACAATGGTGGATAGGACAGGTGTGTGGACAGGTGTACAGGCTTGCGTATGTAGGCACAAGTGTTTCTACAGGCTCCAAACTCAACCGTGACGCACACACAGCTACCAGCCACGCTGTCAGCAGCATTTGCTAACAAATCTTAAGTGCAGAACACAATCTGCCCTCAGCCCTCAAAAAGCCATTTACATGTGAACTACTTCATTTCCTTACAGTTTAATTACCTAATTCCACCCAGTTGGAAACCGCCATTGAAATGAAATCCTTTGTTGGAATGGACGTTTCTTGTAATTTCTGATTCCCTCATATTCCCCCCCCCCCAATAATATGACTTCACCTCTAGGGGGAGCCCTCTGTTTCCCTATCGGTTGGGGAACCAGCTAATTGGTGTGGTTAATTGCACCATAATAGAAAAATGCTGGCGGCAGTGTACGTGTGTTTGAGCGCCAGTGCAACACTGGGCTGAGGCTCAGTGTGCGCTGAAGTGGACTTCTTCTGCTGGATGGGACTTGAGGGATCACGGAGAGATTCAGACAATGGCTTACCCAGGGTGGTCCTGGTGGGGTGGCTGTGCTTTTTTTTTTAGGATGCTTCTGTACTTACTGCCTGTCAGCTGCACCAGTGTGTTTATTTGTGTGCGTGCTCCCAGTGATACCAGTTACTTCAGTGTTTTCATGGAGGCCTCTCCCTCCCTGCTGTTTGCTTAGTGCAGACTGAGGCAGACAGCTCAGTGTGGGCTTAGGATTCATACACACACACACTCACAAACACACAGTCTGCATGCTCCAGGCAGTCTCATTCTCTTTTCTTATCTAATCTCGAGCCTGTGTTTGTATGTGTGGCTAAAGGTTCATATTATTACTGCCTGTGCATGCAAGCATCTCCTCTGTCTGCATGCCTCCTCTTTGTTTTTGTGGCTAAATATTGCCCGTACAAATGCATATAACCGCTTTGGTGGCGTTACTTTACGCGTGTCTGTGTGCAGGCACCCTTGCACAGGTGTCCTTTCTAGTTTTTGTGCCCTTGCGTAGTGCGGATCTGCTTGATTGTCATTTCTGTCATGTCTGCATGGACATTTTTGGTAGTCAGCTCCAGTTTGTTGGAGAGCTGGCTCCACGCCAGTTCATTACTAAAGCGGCTACTATTTCTCCGTGCTCTTGCGAGTCTGTTTGCATCCATTAGTGTAAAATATAGCTGAAATCAACCTGAAATAGAAATACATGTTGAAAAATATCACAGATGAAAATGATTGGAATTGTAAAATTAGTTTTTACGCTGATTGAGGCATATAACCCCTGTCTTCATGTGTGTGTGTGTGTGTGTGTGTTCATTGATGTGGAATCAGGTTTCGCCTTTTCTTAATCGGCTGTGTGGTTTGATGATAGGCAGTTTGGTTTCTCTGTGTTTTTCCCTGCGGTCTGTGTTTTCACTGACTGCTTGGCTGGTATAGGACCACAGTGGCCACAAGCCAGAGAGGTGCAGATGTTTCCCTGTCTGTGCTAAACATCTGTCTGGAGCAGAGGCGTCAAACATAGGGAAAGGGGCCCAGATCTGGTCCGCCAAAGGGTCACATTTGTCCCACTGCATGGCTTTGCAAAGTGTGAAATGTGCAGCCAAGTCATACCTGCTACTTGTCTGGTGTGGTGGGGCCAGCCTTACTGCACAGGAGCAAAAATGCAAAGGATGCTGTTAAAAGTATTTCTAGAAGTTGCTTGAATGAAAAACATAAAAATAATATTTTTGTTCAGTTACAGGAATTCTGCATATGAAGACATGTAGTGACAGCAGACACAAGGAATGTGGAAAACTATAGACGCAGAGTTGAAATTGCACTTAATTTTTATTGACGATATCTTGGGACGTTTATGGTCTGTTTTTTGTTCAGTTAAATCATTAAATGATCAAATAATTTAAGAACAAATAATACCTTCCTCTGGGATGAGATCGCAGATCCGAGCAGAGGAAATGAGCTTCCTCCCAGAGGGTTTTGGGGCTCTCTGTTTCCCTCAGCAATGATCCTATCTCTGGTGCCAGTGCTGAGTGGCTCAGAGTTGAACCACTGTGCCTCCACGTCGAAAAGAGCCACTTGTGGTATTTGACTAGGATGCCTCCTGGACAACTCCTAGGTGAGGTGTTTCAGGCATGTCCAGCAGGGAGGGAGGCCTGGGGTAGACCCAGGACGCGCTGGGGAGATTATGTGTCTTGGCTGAGTAGAGCTGGAGGAGATGGTCAGGGACAAGGAGGTCTGGGATTCTCCGGTTAAGCAACAGATAAAGGATGGATGGATGACACTAGAGAGGGGTAATGGTTTCACCCTTTTTAGCTATGGGCCGTTTAAATGTTTTCTTCTTCTGGTCTGCCCAGAATATATGGCCATGAACTAAACAAAGACACCCTGGTCCGCGTTCTTCCTTATTGATGTTTAAAAAAAAAAAGTTCAGCATTGTGGGAAATGTCTCCTTCCCTCTCGATACCATATTTTCTTACTTTACAATGGAGCCATGCTACTTGTTTTCAGCCTAAGATAAGCTGACAATCACCTGGCTACAACTTAATATAACAAACAGTTACGTCTGTCATGAGCGGCTTTTAAAGCCCCGACTGTGTCGCACCTGCAGATCCACAAGGAAGCACAGGGTGTCCTCTGGTGAATTGAGAACGGCTTCTTTTTTTTTTTCTTTTTCAATTTCACAGCTATTCAGATTTAATATTCTTTTTAGCAAGCTGGCCAGCACAAAGGCAGACAGAATTTAAGGCAATATTTGGTGATCACACTTCTTCCTGCTGTTGCCACCCACTCAACGTGATTTCTGAATCAAATCTAAGCGCCAGCGATTATTACTTTTCAAATCGATGTTGAATGTCGGACCAACGCTCGTTGCTATTTGCAGCTGAATTGAGGGTTTCACTCTCCACAGAAATGTTCGCGAGGCCCTCCTTTAAACCACAGAGAGCTCCAAAATTTAAAAAAAAAAAAAAAGTGTCCAAAATAAGCCCCCACCCGCTCTGCTACAGTGGGGATCTGTTCTTTTTCTCCCAAACTTTTCATTCCCCATCTCTTCCTGGATGTCACTTTCTTCTGCCTTGTGCTCGCCCCTCAGCCCATCTCACCCTGCGTCCTCTCTTTCTTCAAGTGGCGTCTCCCGGCTTTCTCTGTGGGTATCTTCCCCCTCGTACAGCTCTACTGCCGTACGAGCCTTCAAACTGGCAAACAGTCATGCGGCTCTCCTATCACAATATAATGAGATTGCAAGCGCCCAAATTGAAAGAAGCCATTTTCTACAGCTGTCAACTTATTATCGAGGAGGGACCGACTTATTCTGGCGCCTCTAAAGGCAGCAGAGGAGAGAGAGGGATGGAGGTGATGGAGAGATGGAAGGGAGCAGGTTTTGAAAAGTGAAGGGGGAGGAATGTGGGGAGCTGTTTTACATTAAATATTTTTCTTTTTCCGCTCTCCCTGGTATTTCAGTTTGGTCACAGCCTTGAAGTCCAGATCTTTTATTCGCCATGTTCCTGTTAATATTTTAAACAGCACCGTGTAAGGCTTTCTAGGCCTGTGAACGTATGCGCCCGTTTGAGCGCCTCTCATCAAGTGTGAGTGTTTATTCTCTGTCCTCATGACTATTTATACAAACAGCAGGTACTGGATATTTGTCTCTGAGGGAATGGATTTCTCTATTTTGGCCAAGCTTCTCCTGGCCCATTTAAAATTCAGGCATTTAGGTATTGCTTTTATCTGTAGCACCTCCTAATGGGTGAGCGGTGTCTGAGTGGCTCTGTGGCTCTAACCTGTTATTTTCTGGACAGGCCTCTAGCGTGCTTTGTTTTTTTCCATTTGTTTATTGTAAACTGCAGGGAGGAGCACAGGCACAGCTCTAAAAGAAGTGAAATAAGGTGAGGAAAAGTTCTGCAGACGCACCTTTTACACGGCCGTGAAATACTTTGATGGTCAGATTTGCATGGCCCCCTGCAGGCACCGAGCTGAAAGCAGCGCATTCTCCTCAGCGTAAGGGGAGCAGCAGCTCCTTACCAAAGCCATGCAAACAGACATGAGCGCAGCGTTGACGCCCCAGTCGCATCCTTTAAATGTCATACGTTGGCCCGAATGGTTGCGGAGCTGGTTTAGGAGGTTTTGAAGATTCAGTGCACAAGCTGTCAGTCCTCACAAGCATCTGCTGGGTCTGATGGCAGTGCTGAGTTTGTTCTTATTTCCAACCAGGACAGCTGATTCTACTTGACATTTGTCACAAGAGGGTTTTCCCTCATCTTTCAGACCTAATTCTGTTTTCATTCTGCGTTGATTGGGGTAATGTGCTCTGTTTGTGCGTCCATATTGAGCTGTAGCGTAGTGTGACGTTAATCCAGTTTTTTATTAATGAGCCAGGCTGGTGAGGTTTTTATTCCTGTGAGCTGGTTTACTTTTTGTCTGCCAGTTAGTAAGTATGTTCAAAATTATATAACGCCCTTCAGTAAATTGTTAGGGTTAGTTTTTACAGAATGAGCACAAATTTCTATACATTATTATTTATTTAATTAAAATTCTGTGCAGCTGCTTACATGGAACATTGTTTTTTTTTCTCTTTTTGTCCTTTTCTATTTATAAATTCTAGTTATAACACTTGTTTGTAGCATTGTTGTTTAGTAGTGGAGGGTCAGGAACAAGCTGACCAGAAGAAGTTGGAAATGGGGAGAGATGTACTGTGTGTAAATGAGGTTCTTTAAGAAAATGTCGCTAAAGGACCAGAAACCCAGCTGGGCTGTGATCTACAACCGTGCACCCTAGTTTTATTTGAAGATAAACCAAACAAAAACTCTTAATTCCCTGTCCATTGCCCCTGTAACCCTAACCACATCCTAACCCTGAACCATGATTTAGATTTTACCATACCACAACCTCCCATGCAGTTCAAGTTGTGGTATGCCTCGACCCTTTGTGACCCTGGACCAAGATCAATTATGATGGTGCAGGAACAACACCAATGCAGGGATATCAGACACACACTAGTGACCTCAGTATTTCCTGTGGGATGAGAGGGGGAACTAATGTGACATAGTCCTTTATTAAAGCATTGATTTTGACATAAACAGGAGGCAAATATAGGTGATGCTAATGTCATTAGCTAATGTTTCTGCTCTATTTAGGTCCCAGCCTTAAATAATGTGGCTGCTGTGATAAATGTCAAACAAAGTCCAAAATATAGGGCAGGCTGAGCTGGATGGATGATTAACAAAATATCAAACTTTAACACAATTTCTCCACATCTAAAACATAGTCAACACAATATTTTTCATGGCCATCACTGTTCCCTGAGCTTCACCTTGTGTTTACTGTCATAACCAGTGATGAGAGCGGTTCTTTAACCTTAAAAGTAAGGAGAAAAAAAGAGGATAAAAGTAGTCCTTTTATGCCACGCCGCAGTATTTCCATAAACGTTCGTCTGAGTTCTTATGAAGGACATTGTTTAATTTAGTGAATTGTTGAAAGGTACGTGTTGCCTGTTTAAAGTGAAGCTTCATCAGCTTTACACACCAAAGTCTGTTGACAGGTGTTTGCGGAGCATGCGTGTGTGTGTGTTTGTGTGTGTCTGTGTCAAAAAAAAAATGGTTTAAAGTCTTATGTGCCTCCAAAGGGACTCAAGTGATGTCCTTTGAGTCAGCATCAGGTGGGGGCTGCAGACTAAAAGAAACCTGAGAGTGAAAAAAAAAACCCGTTGTGGGTGTTGAAATTAACTTACTATTCCTCGTGGTCTGCTCCTCTTCTCCACTTCAGGCTAGACACTCAAGGCTGCATTAGCCATTACTAGCAGAAAAATGTCTGAAGTGAGCTGCCGAAGGTCAAATTGCATTGTGGAAAATGTGGGTGCCAGGTTGTGACAAGACAGAATTACATGTGGAATTAAAAAAAAAAAAAGTATTTCTGGCTCTGCTCCATGCATTCTGATGATTTTTCTTTTTAAAAAGCCTTTATGAGTCTGGCAGTGTTAAAAGAGGGCAATGCCTAATCGGTGGAGGAAAACTGCATTGTGGAGATACAACCGAATAACACAAATCTACATCTACTCGAGCCTTTTGCAAAAAGATTCATTCAATTAATCGGTCACGCCCCTTCACTGGTTGGACAGAAACAAGAAAAAAGAAAACGTCAACAAATTGCTACCAGCCACTACCCTGCACTGTCTTTGTGAGCTCGCTGTTGGCCCTCGATGCGTGCATGCGTGTGCGCGCGCGTGTGCAGTTTTGTGTGTCGTGTATCTATCGTCTGTATAGTAGAGTGACCTTGATGTCTGTGCTCAGCAGGAAGACGCTACAGAGGAGTGATTAACAGGAGAGAGACAAAAAGAGGAGAGAGAGAAGTGCAAAGAAAGATGAAAATATAAAAACACAAAGGGAGGAGAAAAAAAAGAACAGCAGGAGAACAGGGGGAGCGGGGAAGTTAAACACGCAAGTAAAAAAGAGAAAGAAAAGAAAAACAGACTTAGAAACAAGTGAGAGAGAGAGAGAGCGAGCGAGAGAAACGAGTTGTGAAAGAATGAGAAGCCAAACGAATGGGGGGGGGGGGCAAAATAGGGTGGGGTGGAGGAGTGACTCACCGCACATCTACTCACTCTTTTCTCCTTCTTCTTCTTCTTCTTCTGCTCCCTGCAGGCAATCTGGAGGCGCAGTCATCAAGAACAGGTACGAAGGGGTGGGAGAGGGGTGGGGTGGTGAGGTTGAGTGGAGGGAGGGAGGGACAAAGAGAAGAATATCCCACTGCATGTTAATCAAACTCACACTTGTACAGGTGGGAAAATACTGTGCATACATTGTTCTTGCAGTGAGAATAAAGTGTTATATACTCGTTTACTGTACAGCATGTGGGTGTGTGTGTGTGTGTGTGTGTCTGGGTGTGTGTGTCTGGGTGTGTGGTGTTAACAGTGAGTGGTCGCCAGCCTGTCTGCTGTGACCCAGGTTAATAGGACTGTGCATCTCCATTGCTCACCCACCTACACACACACACAGACATACACACAAAGGACTGTAGCTGTCCATGACTGTTCACCCACTGCCCCTTTTGACTGTTTAGGTGTGTGCAAGCTTCACGTGGCTCCTTGTTCTACTTAAAGCTTTCCTCTTTCAACCCACGCACCTGGTTTTTTGACTTTTCTGCTAATGCTGGACCTCCTCTTGTCCTTCACCTTTAACCCCTCCCTATATCTCCCCTTTGCTCTGACTCAGTCTTGGAGAGGAGTTTTATAAGGAGGCCATCGAACACTGTCGCAGCTACAATGCCCGTCTGTGTGCCGAGCGCTCCATGCGGCTCCCTTTCCTGGACTCCCAGACCGGAGTGGCCCAGAGCAACTGCTACATCTGGATGGAGAAGAACCACCGTGGACCAGGTTTGTGTATGTGTGTGTGTGTGTGTGTGTGTGTGTGTGTGTTTAGTGCTTCTACCCACCAGAGTGTTCTTCCTCTTCTTCTCCTATGCTGGTGTGTGAGTGTATGCCAGCTTTTGTGCTACACAAACTGTTCTCTCCAGTCGCTCATCACGCTTCTTCCTTCCTTCCGTCCTCTGCTCTCTGCTTGTTTCTGTCTTTCCTTTTCATGCCTCCTACCTCTCACACCTCAACTTTTTTCCCCCCCCCTAAGGGTGTTTCCTCATTGCTTTTTCGTTCTCTGTAACATCAGTGCATTTTGGCACTGAATCAGACACCCCTGTAGGTGATGTTACGCCGCTGGCACCAGCTATTCCACAGACAACACACTTATGTGCGTGCAGTTTTGTGTAATGCCTGATGCATTAGCCATTTTGGTTTGTACAATTTATTTATTTATTTTTTGCTTTCTGTGTGAGTCACTTTTAGATAAAACTTTATTTTCAGTGTAACCCAAATTAGAACTGAACTCACTTATTGAATTTTTAAAAGTATGTTGAATTTTTATTTTGTGTTAGATTTAATGTTGTTTTTCTGTGTTTAATTTCACTACTTCTTGTTATTGGCCAAATAACTTTGAATAAAATTGCCACATTTTCTAAAACCGCCAAACAAAACTTCATAGTTCGTTACAGGTTTTACACACGCACATTAACCCAACACAGCACCATCGAACTTTTCTTTGGAGCTGTTTGGTCACACTGAGATCCAATAACTACTTATGATATCATCCAATGGTGTACAGAGGATACAATCTGATTTTCCCTGTAGTGTCACATGCACGTTGACCTTTGTGGCCACATTAGCTGTCATCAGGGCTGAAGAGTGGTGAATGACAGTTAAATAAGCTACATTTTTGTAGTTTGGTGGTAGTTCAAGTAGTTATAGAGGACATGAAACACTAAACATATAAAGGTTAATTAACTCTGTCTGTAAAGCTGGATTTAAGAAATAAGTGCTTAAAGTTAAAGTTTTAAAAACATGTTTTGTGACATCTTCTGACGTCATGTGTTAAATAGCCTTACATTAGAGGATCACATCAGTGCTGCCCCTGGCTGCAACAATAAGTTTTATGTTAAGAAATGAGGATATGAGGATATGCTGTCCACTTTTAGCTCTCTCTTTAGCATTAAGTGGCTCTACGTCGTTTGGCTAGCTGCACTCAATCCAGCTGTTAATGTTCAGGTGTGTAAAGCAGTTTATAAATGAGGACGGTGTGGAGGAGAGCCTGTTTGAGCCAGGTGACAGGTGAGCTGGAGTCAGAAACGGATTTTTCTTCTGGCTGGCTTTACAGAGGAGCGCTAGTTTATAAAATAATCTTTATTAGCCCAAGCACATTCAAACAGTTTACAAGATACGTAACTATACCGCACCAAAAACATGACTAAGTTTCTTACCGAAGCACGACCGTGAATCCCATCAGCACGTCTGCAGGAAAAATAGGTTGATGTGTGTGACTGGGAAAAAAAGAGGAAGAGGAGGCTCCGAGAGATGCCACTCACTGACTGGATTACTTCATATTATCATTGGGGAAAAGCGTAACTGTAACATTTTTTATTTATTTATTTTTTCCTGCTGATGGATGTTAAAATTTCCAATAGCAGGAAACTGTTATGTTTTTGGTGTGTATTGCATACAGTTGTTATGGTGTAAACTGTTTGGTTGTGTTGGGTAAAAAGAGAATATTTTAGTGGATAAAATAGGCTAATTGCATCTTGCCAACATCTGCTTTTCCAAGTGATTGCAGGCTTGGTAACAGGCTTTGAGTGTAGCTAGCCAAACAACAGAGCCACTCCCTGCTAAAGAGACAGAGAGTGAAAGTGGACAGTATCTGTGTCTTAACAGGAAACACATCCTTGGGCCAGTAGCAGCACAACAGTGGTCCCCTTAAACTGATTTTTAGTTTTAATGTGCTTATTTTAATCCGAGTTATCGATTCTGTCACTAGTTAGCTAACATAAGCTAACATAAGTCTGTTATCATCAACCAGCCACATGACGTCATGTTCCTTACTGACAGAACATGTTTTCTAAACTTTAAGTGCTTATTTCCAGCTTCACAGACAGAGTTACATCTATGTCAGTTTTTGAGAGCAGGGCTCCATGGTGTAAATTAGCCTTTATATGTGTAGTGTTTCATGTCCTCTTTAACAACGCAAAAAAACAGTCAAAAGTAATCTAACTACTAAAGTACTGTAACTACTGAAACTATTTTTGGGTCATGAAAGAAAGCAGGAGATTTATTTTCAATTTTAATTTGATCTTTTGACCATTGCAAGTTTCCACTCTGAGTACATGACTTTCACTAATTATGGCCTCTCCTGATTTTATCCTGTCCGCTCTGAAGACATGCCCAGGTTAGTTAGCTGAGTGCTGTTTTTTGTGTTCTATTGTGTTCTATTTTTTTTATATGTACCTTTATTGCATTTTATAAGCACCCATTCACTTCTAGTCACAGAACCACTTTTTAAAAATATGATTTTTCTGCCTAAGTGCTTTCTGTGTAACATTCAAACTCCAGTGAATGCATCAGAGAGCAACCTGGGTTCAGTATCTACCTCTATACTATACCGGAGCAACCAGGGATTGAACCATTAACCTTTGGATTACTAGATGACCTACTCTACCTCCTGAGATGAGCTGCTCCAGCCCACTTCAAAACAGTTTCAATTCAAAGCAGTTTCCCAACAACACCGACTTTCGGATGAATTACCACGAGATCTGGGTGACACATAAATGCAGGGGTACATTCACAGGGGTCACTGGTGGTCACAAGATGGTAACAGTAGGTAACACCAATGGCCGGTGGTCCTTCTAGAGTTTCCTCAACAAGGCCATTTGGGTTAAAGGCTCACAACACCCAGCAATGATAGTACCAGTGGTGGAATGTACTGAAGTACAGTTATCTTATATACTGTAGTTGTTCTTTATTTATATATTATGCTGTTTTCTTCTTCTACTTCACTGTAATCTGGATGACTGAAATATTTGCAAGTTGCACCTCGTACAATTTATTTTAGTTACTTCTTATTTTGCCAAGTATAAAAATAAATCGTACGATAAATGTATTATAGATAAAGTGTCACAGCAGTATATAAGTAATTAGCTGTAGTATAAATATTATATACACCTGAAGAAAAGAAATCTGCAGAATACTGCATAATTAATACTTTAAGTAAAACTTTTGTACTGTTATTTAAGGATGATGACTTTTACTTAAAGGGTGTAATGCTTATTTCACTACTATTTAAAGCAGAAGAATAAGAATAAATGTTTATTTCTTATGCAATGCCACCTTTCCTGTAACACCATCTGTGTCGGGGTGCTGCTCTGCACATGAACCCTTGAGATAAACTTAAATAACCAACCTGAATAAATAACTGGGAAATGTTGTAAAATATAAAATGTGTTAGCGTTTAGCACCACTGTGCCTAGAGTCGCTCACAGTCTCTGGATGTGGGCTGTCTAGTTAATGATGTAAAACACCAAAATTAGTTACTTGGTAATTTATTCCAGCACATCAGACTTTGACAGGCCAGAATTATGATTATTTAATAACCTACTTTCGTTCATATACTAATTAATGTATCAATCACGCCAGTATGTGCGTTCCCCTGTATTTCAGGTCACGCTCCGGGCCAGTTGTACACATACCCCGCTCGCTGCTGGCGCAAGAAGAGACGGCTAAACATCTTGGAGGACCCGCGGCTTGTACCGATCGAGTTCAAGATAGGTGAGTAGGAAATGGGATGAACAGTTTAAGAAGCTTTACCACCGAAAGAAACTGCACAATATCTCAACTGTGTAGACATCACTTATAAATTCAGACCCACACAGAATATCTCTTTTCTTTGAAAACTTTTTGGATGTTATTGTATAAAACTTCAGGGGATTGATCATATTTGTAGAAAATATTAATTTCATACTTAAATAACTTGAATATCTTCTTATTTTACCAACATTTTACAGGAAGTGGTTAATGCCTTGAGAAAATTTAAAAAACAGCAATTTCCCACATGTGATATACAATCATGTGACGCTAAAATGGTCATGATCATTTCAGCCTCTGTGCCGTAGAGATGCTAAAAGTCGCTGCAGTTTCATGAACAAGCTAAATTTCGTGTCCTCGGGGCTCTGTCAGCTCGACTGTGCACGCCAGCGTGAAGTCGCGCTCTCTACTGCTTTCTGATTGTAATGGTCTCATTCCACAGACTACGAGGCATCTTTAAAGAAGGAGGGGGGGATCCCAGATGGTCCCGTGCTGGAGTCGCTGCTTGCTGGGGAAACCCTGGACAAGAAGGTAGAAACCAAGGAAGAAGAGCCCATGAGCGAGTGTCAGGTGAGACTCTGCTTCCTCTTTCCCCTCTCGTTTCGCTCTCTCTAGTTCTTTGTTGCTCTCCACGTCTTGTTGTTTTCGTCTCATGTCAGTCTGTCTTTTTTTTATCCATCTGTGTTTGCGTTCCTTTGTCTGTCGATGCCTTTGTGTGTGTGTGTGTGTGTGTGTGTGTGTGTGTGTGTGTGTGTGTGTGTGTGCCTCTCTCTCTCTCTTGGAGTGTGCGTTTTGGCGGCGACATGGG
>VOQK01034107.1:8517-24210 GCA_015052645.1 Benitochromis conjunctus
AATTTTTTTTTTTTTTAAAATTAATAATTTTTTTTTTTTTTGTTCCCCCCCTTTTTTTTTTTTTTTTGTCTAGTAAATAGACATGTTTGTGGTTGTTAGAGTGCCTTACAGAAACTCAGGACAAATCCTTCATAATATTATTTTTTCTGTTCTACAAAATGAAGCATTTTGAAGTATAAATTGTTGGTTTGGTGAATGCCCTAACACCTGCAAAGTTAACCCTAACACCTGCAGAGCAGCTTCCTTGAGCCTCTTCATGAAACTTTCAGGGATTAGTGCAAGAATACTGTACAGGTCCTTCAAAAATAATGCTTTTTACTACGAAGATGCACGATAATTAGCTACCACTACTGTATTTTCTGCAAGGCGTAATGCCCTTTGACATCCATGCTGGGAATCTCACAGCTCATGCATAGTGCCATGTTTAACTCGTACTGTACAGACCATAATTGCAAACAGCTAGAGAAGAATAAATGCTCAGCCTCGTACTTGTAATTACAGGCTGTAGATGGAGGATACTCTGAAATCTGGCAACAACAGCTACAGTATACAATGTTGCTGCATTACTCACGGACACATCTAAAGGTTTTTACAACTGAGCTTTTGCTTCACTAAATGAACTGCTACAGATATGTAACAAGATATAAATAGTAAATTTGGGTCAATTTACATAGCACGCCTGTAAGACTAATAAACAGGGTAATGAAATTTTTGATAACTTAGAGGCTGACATAATAAAGCCGATCTATCTATAAATTATCTCCCATTTGGTTATTATAGTATGAATAAAGTCTATCCACCTCCAGAAAAGGTTGTTTGTGCAAGAAATGATTGTGACCTATATTATAAAGTACAGCCACCTCTAATGTTGTGTGACTAATTGGATGTAAAATGTGGGCTTGTGTCATGACCTTTAGGTGGGAGGGAACCCGGGAAGCCTAGAGAATAGAGCTTTATTTCAATGACACGTTTCATGTTGTAAAACTCAAACCTAAATTCTGAACTTTTTCTTGCTGTAGTTAAGTAGTTTTGAAGACTAAACCTAACCGAAACTGTGAGAGGAAAAAGAAAGTCAAACTTGAGAGTGGCCTAGGACGAGACGTGACCTCAGATCTCAAAGTCAAAAGCCAGTACAGTGCGTTTCCTAATGTTAACTTTTTGGTTTATTTAAGTCTACTCTACGTCATTTCTAATGACTGGCACAAGCCTGTTTTATAGGTTGCACCAACTCGAAAACGAGCAACGTAGGACTTTTAAATTGATAACATAGGTGTATCTACTAAAAACCTCGGATGAGGTTCAATCTCAGCAACCTTGGGCCCCAAAGTCAGAGGTCAAGCTTTCTGAAAATCTTGTGAATGCCATAACTGGAGAAGGTAGTCATTTAGGATTTTCTAATTCATACCATAGGTGGATCTATTAGGAGGCTGACGGGTACCACTGGCTGCCACCAGTGTTTTTATTTGCAGCCACACAAGCCTCATGGCTCAGTATTATGCTCTCTGTTTCAGTCCATTGCTGACAGTGTCAAAGTATCAAAATGGATTGAGCCAACTCCATATCATCTTTCAGACAGACTGACTGAAATATAGGAGAGAAGGATAGTGCTTTTGGATGTGTTTCACAGGCTTGGAAAAAAAGAAAACTCCCCTGTGTTTTACCATGAAAATATTTGCTTTGGGAAGGTGGCTTTTAACAGGAGGACACGGCATCAGCCTCAGGGTACAGTATGATAGAAAACAGATGGCCTATTCGATTTGTGCCTTGTGGTTGTCGGTGTGGAGTTACTGGAGCTGTAATGGAATGTGATGGGAGGAGATGATAGGTGTTCTAGATAGGTGTTGAGAACAGATGAATGGTTAGATCCTTGCTGTTTTCTCAAAAATCTTTTTTTGTGGGGTTTTTTCTGTACATATTTTTTCTACAATTTTTTTATTTAATCTGGGAGATTTTTGATGAAAGCTTCCAAAATTAATTTCTTCTACTTCTTACTGTGAATAATAAAATCTGTAATATTAGATCAGGGTTATATAAGGGTTTTTTCCACATTACAGATTTCAGCATTTTGATGTTTCTCACTAATTATAAGTGGGTGGGACTCCACTGTAAACAAACTTATGTGCACCTAACAGACTTTGGCAGTTTTTAAATACTAATAAGGCTGCTTTAATGTCAAAACCCACAGGAACAGCCATGAAAGCATTTACAAAATAATCCTGCCACTTACTTGAATAAAAGTTCTTAATTTTTATGAAATGTGTTTACATTCCACTTTATATGATCCAAATGCCATTTTGAGCCATGGTCACTTTATTAGGTACACCTTACCTGAACTGGGTTGAACTGCTGTGACTCCTTGTGACATAGATTTAACAAGATGCTGGAAATCTTCTCAGAGGTTTTGATGTCAGTGATGTGAATCTCCTGTTCTACCACATGCTCTGTTAGATTGAGATCCTCGACTGTGGAGGTCATTTGAGTACAGTGAACTTATTGTCCTGTTTAAGAAACCAGTTTGAGATGATCAGAGCTTTGTGACGTGAGACTTTATCCTGCATTGGAAGATGGATTTTCTTAGGGACAGACAATCACCAGCAACAAGCCACAAATAGACTGTTTCATGGAAAAGATGCTCATGGTCAGGTACTAAGGGACCCAAAAGTGTGGCAGTAAAATATCCCTCACATCAAAACACCACCAGCCTCAGCCTGAACCATTAATACAAGGAAGGGGATTATCCATGTGTTCATGTTGTTTATGCAAAAGTGTGAGAGGATGCTAACAGAGTGGATAAGAAATGTACTGGTGCTAACAGCCACAGCAAGACAGTGTTGAGGTACACAGTAGGGGTGACATTGATGATGGACAGGTTGACAGATGATGAGGTCAGACAGGACTCTCTATAGACTATGATGTTTGCAGATGACATTGTGATTTGTACTGAGAGTGAGGAGCAGGTGAAAGAGCATCTGGGGAGGGGGAGGTAGGCTCTGGAGAGAGGAGGAATGAAAGTCAGTACAAGCAAGACTGAATACGTGTATGTAAATAAGAGGGAAACAGGTGTAACAGTAAACCTGCAAGGAGTGGAGATGCTGATGAATTTAAGTATTTAAACCTTAGCTGTTTACAAGATGTTGTTGAGACCTGCAATGATATATGGTTTGGAGACTGTGGCATAGGCAGAAAGACAGTAGGTGGAGCTGAAGGTGGCAAAGCTAAAGATGTTAAGGTTTTCGTTGGGAGTGACTAGAATGGACAAGATTAGAAATGAGTTCATCATAGGGACAGTACAAGTTGAGTGGTTTGGAGACAAAGTTGAAATGGTTTAGGCATTTGCAAAGGAGGGATAGTGGATATATTGGAGGAGGAAACGAGGAAGACCACAATACAGAAGTTTCATAGGTGTAGTGAAGGTTGGGGTGACAGAAGAGGATACTAGGCATAGGGTAAGATGGAGGCAGATGATCTGTTGTGGTGATCCCTAAAAGGAGCAGCCATAAAAAGAACAACACATATACTGATTCTGTTGAGGCACTTAAGTGGTATTTATTGCTGTAATATTCTTGCCGTTTCTGAGGCCCAATAGCTACAAGCTAGCTTAAAACATAACCTTCAACCAAAGATTTCCTGTTTGTCTCTGTTTGTGAGAAAGCTCTGCCTCTGACTGATTTCAGAACTCACCAAGAATTCCTGCTTTTTTCCCCCAGTTGCCTTTTTTCTCACATCACTGTTCATTTCAAAGTAGATTCATAAAGCCCAGAGAAATGCAATATTTGTACAGGAGTTGAAACATTTTCAGCTCAGCCTGATGCATCACCTGCTCAGATTGCAACACTCCGAGTGAATTTGAGTCTAATCATGCCCACTGGCGTCTTTTCATTGACTTTGCATGCAAACACCCATCCCATAAAATTTGTATTATGTTCTGTCTGAGAGCGCCTGAGCACATTTTCCATAGAAAGATTGTTTGACCAGCTGGATGGAACTGTACACTGCGTGTTGCCCTTGCAACAGATTTTCAGAGGCCACATAAACAGCTCACAAGTAGTTGATGCCAAATCACCTCTATGAATGTCATCTCTTAAAGGTGGTACGTGGCTGTGAAGAAGTCCAAGAGAAGCTCAATGCCAGGCATCCAGTTGTAGTTAGGATTCCTGTCAGGAAATGTGACATGAAATATTAACCTTGATTTTGTCCTAATTGGCTGATGCTTCCAAGGAGGTTAGAGGTGAAGTAAAAAAGCACTTTGAACATGAACAGAAAGAAAATAGAAGGCGACGGCTTACGGTATGATGCTGTGAATATGAGAGGTCACATTTAATGAAATTTGCTTTCAAGCTGTTTCCTACTCTTCAGTTAATACATTTCCTGCACATCTATCCGTATCACTTACCTGCTGTAGCCCTGTGGTAGCTGTCTTCAGGAAATGTTCTGCAGGAACACAATAATAATATAAAGTCACTTTCCAGGACTGTGACAAATCCTGCATGGCAGCCAGCAGCTTGTACCATTGTGTTTCACATTAAAACGAGTCTATTGATATTCAATGGGTATCAGTGTTTTGAGTCCCTGTGGACTTTCTGGCTTAAATATTTATTCAATAAGTTCGGGAACACAACCGTACCTGTCACTTTTCGATCTTTCCTTTCTTTTTTGTGAACGTTCACTCCACCCACACACACTTCATTCATTTGTTTAATTCCTCTTGCCTGTTCCATATCTCGATGTAGTTGTGTTCCTGCTCTCTATTGTGTTAAATAATTTTGGTTTCTTCTACCCACTCTACCTGTTTCTGTTTGTCATCTCGATTTGGTGAACTTTTTATTTATATGATATTTATTATGTTTTCTCCTTTTAAGTTTTTCTATAGTTGGCATGTTTTCAGCTTTTTAATATATTTTTTTGTCATTTGGGACTAGATAAAACTTAACTATGTTAAACACTTATCGCCCTCTTTTTGTTAATGTAAAGCAGGAACTTGTTTTCTAACACAAACACTGCTAACTTTAAGAGAAAACAATATAATGACGTAAGTGCAAGAACTTTAGGTAAATATGGGCTCAGTGCCTTACCTTTAATTGAATCCTTCCTTCTTCTCCAGACAAAAACGTGTTCCACAGCAGCACCCTTTATTTATTGTCCTTCATCCTGAATTATTACGGAGGGGGAAGAAAGGGAGCCATTAATTAGACAGGGATATAAGATGTCTCAATGCCAACAATTTGTCTTGCAAGTGATTACTTAGAGAAAAGCTTTTTCTTTGATACGTGGCTGAAAGCCACAGAGTTCCCAGGAAGCTGTACAGGAATGAAGATAAAGAGCACGGTATCCTTCAAAAATACGCAAATCCAGATTGGTGTAGTGACAATGACCACCTATGTATGGCCAAGAAAAATTCGGATACAATGACCACTTTAAATAAACAACTACAAATCACGTCCATTGGGATAGCTCAAGTATAAACACGACTGGATCACATTTCATGTCTCAGCAAGATCACACTATAAAGATGGACTACAGTAGTCGTCTATCCAGAAGCATACCCAGCAGATATTTTGTTAGCACTTCTGAGCAGCTATTTGGACAATCACTTTGAAGTCCTTGTCTATATGAATGAGGTGAGAAGTTCAGCTTTTATTTCAGTAGTGTCGTGTCACCAGTCAGTCTGAAAGAAACTGGTTTAAAACTTGGGTGACTTTGCACCAAAATTAAATTTATTGTTTAACTTTTCTTCTTGCAACTTATGATACTACTGGCAGAAACATTAGAGAGAGATGTGGTCCTCGAATCAATGGGAGATTTTCTAAGATCAAAGTGCCCATCGGTAGTTAAACCAGTTAACGTATGAGCCAATCGTGTTGTTGCACTGAAGCACTGGTAATGCAAAGATGTAGGTAAGTGGACTCTTGTTTATCGTGACTTACTGTGTTCATTATGTGCGTTACCGTAGCAGTTTTTCAGTGCTCTGACGGGATGAACCAGATATGTCGATGAAGCAAATCCTCACTACTCTGCAGCCATATTTTTAACATCTAGGTGCAGGTTTTTTTGGCAGCTTCGAAGCCCCTGTATTAAATAAAATAAGGGAATGCAATATATTTCATTGCAAAGGTCATTTGGACACAAAATGCATGTATCTGATAATCTGACAACAAATGCTTAAAAAATTGTTGACTTACATTCTGTTAAATATTAGTGCTACATGACAGCTTAATTTACAGCTCAGTGACAGCCGATACGATCAACGTTTTTCCCATCAGAGCACTAACTCAAGGTAGAGATATGGTTAGTGAAAAGAAATCATAAGTAGACTTGCCTACATCTTTACTGTGCTTAAACCGTTAACAGTATGCCATATGTGTGAGTTCAAGACTGATTGGCTCAATATGTTCCCCAGTTCAGTTGTTAAATGGCTCTTTGGGGCAGGTCAGCCACCATCTTTAATTTAAGAAATTCTCCTATAGCTTTCTATTCAGGATTCTTCGAGTGTATCACTCCCTTATAATGTCTCTGGCAGTAAGCTTTCTCATACTCCTTAATTAGAGCAGCCTAACCATGCTGAGAACAGACTGAGATCAGCTGCTCTCACACTTAAGCTGTTAAAATATGTGAGTAGAGCATGTGAGGTAGCTTGATGCACATCCAGTCATTTATGTAAAAATACAAGTCCCATGGAAAAACCTGCTTTTTACAGATAAAGATACAAACAAGGATACATAGAAACAGTCAGGTTTACACACACATGTATACACTTGTGTGTGTAAAATATATTGTGTTTTTTTTCTGTGGAAAAAGTATGTCTAATGTTGCTTCTTTGCAGAATTTTTTTGACCACTCATCCATGAAAAATTCCTTAACTTGGAAGATGTTTGGGGGTTTTCCTGTATGCACTGCCCATTTTTAAATCCCCCCACAATGTTTCAATGGGATTCAGCTCTGGGCTTTGACGATGCCATTCTAAACCCCTTTCTGAGTTATTCCTTGGTGGATTTGCTAGTGTGCTTTGGATCATTATCCTGTTAAAAGGTCTGATTCAACTTTAGCGCTCAGATAGATGGGCTCACATTATCTTCAGGCACTCTTTGATATGATGCAGAATTCATAGTTGAGTCAATGACTGCAAGTCTCCGAGGCAGCAAAGAGACCTTAAACCATCACATCACCGGTCTCATGGTTAGTATGGGATTCTTCTCCTGAAGACTCTTTGGTACAAGTGACCTGCTTGTTTATTTTATTTATTTTCATGCAATATACTTTTACATATGAATGTATATTTCAGTGCAACATATTATATGCAACCACTGAAATTCTATGCAATTATGAGTATTTTAACTTTAAAATTCATGTGTAATGTTGCCAACTGGGAAGTGGTTTCAGTAGTTGTAACACACAAGATCATAACATCACTGATTAATGAAGATATTGTTGTTTTTTAAAAACACTTTATTATTACTGTATTATTTTTCAAGTTAATGTATCATTACCCCTAATTAAGTAAATTAGGGATTAAATTGAAATGTTTTGAAAAATACTTTGTCGTACCTGTCCCCTCTCCTCTTTATCACCGGGACTCCTGAGAACAACCTGTCAACAACTGCGAATAGAACATGAGGCTATTTTTAAGAGAAGCACTATCTATAAATTATGCCACGTGAATTACAATTTGAAATAAGCCGCAGACTTAACGCAACAGGCCTTTGGATTGACTTTACACATGCATGTTATGTATTTATCTGACAGCTAATCCCAGGTTGATGAGGCAGACATTTAATTAGATACGCAAAAGTCAAGCATAAACGAATGAATGATAATAAATAATACGATTAATTAATTTCAGATTCTGTTTTTACAATAATTTCAAATGGCAACACTAAAGTACAAAGTTATAAATACTTTTAAATATTTCTACTTAAGTTATAATAATACTACTAATAATAATAACTATAATAATAATAATAATAATAATGATAATGACTGCTTTGAGTCTACTGTGTGGGAGGTGTTTTGGGACGACCACAGGAAGGACATCGACAGCCTTGTGACCTGCATTACAGACTATATTAACTTCTGTGTGGATAACACCGTACCCACCAGGACTGTGCAGTGCTTCTCCAGCAACAAACCCTGGATTACCCCAGAAATTAAAGCCGTCGTGAAGCAGAAGAGGAGGGCCTTCAGATCTAGAGAGGAGGAGGAGTTAAAAAGGGTGCAGACGTGGCTGAGAGGAATGATCGGGAATGGGAAGGACAGCTACAGGCAGATGATGGAAAACCAGCTTCAGCAGAATAATGTTAGTGAAGTCTGGAGAGGCCTTACAACCATCTCGGGCCACAAAGATCAGAACTCTGTGTCTGTGGGGGATGTGAGGTGGGCAAATGACCTGAATCATTTCTTTAACAGGTTTGGTTCATCTAGGACGCAGTCTCCAACAGCAGCTGCTGACTCACCCACCCCCACTGCTGCTGTTCCACCCCTGACACCTCAGCCACTTCACATCTCCTCTACTCACCCTGCTCACTACTCCCCACCGCCAACCACAGCATCCAGTACACATCCTACACAAGGCTCCAGCTTGTCTCTCTCAACCACCCAGGTTAGGAGGGAACTGAGGAGGATTAAAGCCAAGAAGGCAGTGGGTTCAGATGGCATCAGCTCAAGGGTTGTCAAGTCCTGCACAGACCAACTGTGTGGGATGATGGAGCACATCTTCAATCTGAAGATGGACAGGGTCGTCTGCTGTACGGGGGCCCCTCAGGGAATAGTTCTGGCTCCGGCTCCGGCTCCGTTCCTCTTCATCATCTACAATGCAGACTTCTCCCACAACTCCACCCAGTGCTTCCTGCAGAAGTTCTCTAATGGCTCTGCAATAGTCGGCCTCATCACTGATGGGGACAACAGGGAGTATAGAGAACTGACCCAAGACTTTGTGGACTGGTGCCAGCAGAACTACCTCCAGATCAACACTGGAAAAACCAAGGAGCTGGTGGTAGACTTCCACAGGCACAAACATCCTCTACCTCAACCACTAAACATTCAAGGTATGGACACTGAGGCTGTGGATAGCTACAGGTACCTTGGTGTTCATCTGAACAATAAACTGGACTGGACTCACAATTCAGTTGTGAAGGGCCCACTCCTGAAGACCTTCTATGACTCTGTGGTGGCCATCTTTTACGGTGTGGTCTGCTGGGGGGGACAGGAAGAGACTGAACAGGCTGATCCGGAGGGCCAGCTCTGTTCTAGGATGCCCTCTGGACCCAGTGGAGGTGGAGAGTGACAGGAGACTGGTGGCTAAGCCGTCATCCCTGTTGGACAACATCTCCCACCCCATGCAGGAGACTCTGACAGCACTGAGCAGCTCCTTCAGTGGCAGGCTGCGGCACCCACGATGTGGAGCGGAGAGTTTCAGCAGGTCTTTCCTTCCTACTGCTGTCAGACTCCACAACAAAGACTTCGCAGCTGACCAAACACACATCCACACATGTGCAATAACACTAAGTGCAATTCTCTTTTTTTCTGACAACGTAGTATTTTATTCTATTGTATAATAGTACCTTATTCTTATTATCTATTCGATTCCAGTGTTTTCTTAATTTTTTTGCTACTGTGACTTTGCACTGTCCACTTGCTGGTGTGACGCAACAAATTTCCCACGTGTGGGACTAATAAAGGTTATCTTATCTCACAATATTAATAATTAATAAATATAACATAATACATATTTTTCAGGGATCTGAAAAGGTATCATTGTATGCTTCAGCTGTCTGTAGGCTTGTTAGAGCTGTTTCCTACTTATTTAGTCAAAAAAATGAAACCTCGGTGAAGGTCTCACTTCTCTGTTAGGCTGTGTGCTTCCATATAAATCAAACTTTCTTTAAGTCCTCTGCCTCATTATAGCTATTTGTAACAGGGCTGATAGCTGACAGACATCCATCTTCTTCCTAAATGCCTCCTCAGTGAGAAGATATCCAGTGAGAGCAAATGCAGGATTTCTTTGAAATCTCTGTTTTGAACATTGCAGCAGGACAATGACTGGGCTACAGTTTTTGTTTGCACTTTAATCTGGAAATGACATTAAACAAAACCACGGGTGTTTGCTGCCATTTATACCATACATCTGAGGCTGTGACTTCATTTCTGTGATCATGTCTAAAACCCTCTCTGTGCTTGAAATCGGCTTTTCAGTAATGATTAGAACACGGGCATGGCAGCAGAGCGGGGAGGTTATGAGCATGCTAATCCATTCATAAACATTGCTTTCTCACACAGGCAGTGCAGTAGACAATACCGAGAAGTAATGCAGAGTCGGTCGTGTGCTTATGCTTATACTTGATACTCGCCAAGATTTTCCTTAAGCAGGCGAAAGGTGTTTGATTTTTTTTTCCTCCAATTCTTAAGTGGTGATATTAAGAATTTTTGCAACAAGATGAGATTATTATTAGTGCTCTTCATGTACCATATGTCCCTCTGTCATTGTGAGATGTCTGACAGTTCATTCTTCTCTATCCCTGTCTCTCACTCGCTCTCATTTTCCTCCTGGTTTCTGTGTTGCTATCAGCAGCAAGTCAGAAATGTTCCTGTTATTGATGCACACCAATGCACAGCCTCTGACAGGAGCAGACAGCATGAAAAGAGAAGCTTCTGAAATAAATACATATGTAATGAAGGGAAAAAGGGGCCGCCAAATGGCTTGCCAATTTGTGTTTGTCAAAGGCTGAAATGGGGTTACACTGACATATAGATCTATAATAGAACCACTTCTTAAGTCATTTGGAGGGGTCTACTCACGGCGTCACACCTTCCCCAACAGCACAATCTTTTTGGAGAGGTACTAGATTAGCGAACTGTCCAATTTTTGTCATTACAGAAAATTGTTTTGTCCAAAGGAGACTTGAAGTCACTTTGGCTGTCTTCATGGGGAAAATCACACACCATTTCTCCAAAGGCAAAAATTGCAACCTGGAGCTGCCAAGCTCTGTATTTCAACAGCAATTTCTGTAATGTAGAAAAGTATAGCAGCCGCACTCACACTAAGTTAGTAAATTCACAAGATTTTCAGGTGGATTTCAGTGCTGTGTGGCCGCACAAGTCTACACATGTGGGTATATTTTTGTCTCAGTGTGGTCAAAGCCACGAGGAAAACAAAATGTGCAGTCTCGTGCTTTAAATAACATTACAGCCATGCTTCCACAAAAGTTGGGGATAAAAATTTATTAAAAAACAAACAAAATTATTTTTTATTTAAGCCCTATATTTAACTGAAAATAGTGCAAAGAGAGCAAATCAAACGTTAAAGCTTTTAAATGTTCGTTTTTGTACTGAAGGCTGATCTGACAGGAATCCAGGAGGAAATATATATAAAATATATCAAGTGTTACAACGGTCCAATCAAAGTCAGTCCAATACTGCGGCGGGACCTTAAGAGAGTGGTGCTTAAATAATGCCAACAAACCACAAGTAACTGAAGCAAGGCTGTAAAGAAGAGTGGGCTAAAATAAAAAGAGGTCGTACAGAATGAAGTAAGTTACTTACTGCTGTTAAAGGTGCTTCTATAAGCTACTGAGTCATGGGATGTACTTCAGACACTGCTTCTGCATTTTGGCTTAGTTTTTGCTAAACCAATAATGACACTGTAATATATCACGTGTTGTTGTTCATTGGAGGTTTTAATTTAATTTTAGAACCACGATGAGGATCACATGATTTTTTTTTATGATGTCCTGATATGTAAAACTTTATGATTGTTGCTTTTATTAAGACTGTAAACCTCGTAGACAAACATGGAAAGTAAATAAGTAGCAAGCAGAAAAAAGCTTTAATTACATTATATTTAGGGTTTTCCTTCTATTTTCATTCAGTGTTGCTTTTTATTGTCCTTCAGGATTTGGTCCTTTTGAAGAACATGTGCTGATTGGAGTGTACTTCTCAGGTGTTGCCTTTGTATTTATAGCTTTTTCTATTGTTGGTGTTTGTCATATGAAGACAAGTCAAGTCAATTGTGGTTGTCTTTTTATTCTGACAACTTGCTCAAAAATAAACTTCAGTGTTAATACTATTTGGAGTTTTTTTTACTACTCTTTGGTGAATTGTAGTTTGAATTCAGTGCCAGAAAGTCATCTAAGAAAAACTGGGAAATTGAAAACAAAACAAGATTAGTTTTGAGGCATAAATCACTTTTAATAACTGTGTCATTAATACAGTTTACAGGCTATATCCACAAATAAAAAAAAAAGTCTTTAGAAAAGAAAAAAACATATGTATACATTAGGAAACCTTATCTAGAACTCATCAAAATTTTAATTTTTAGCTCATCCATAAAAGCGCCAATGAGTTTATGCCATTGCAAACTGTCTGCCTGTTGCTATCTGTTCCTCCACATTTCTAAAGGATCTCTACTTCTTCAGCAGTATTGGTCAAAATGTAATCAGATTTACATGCAATGGTTTTTCACCCAGCAACCACCTGCTTTTTATCATCACACAGTTTAAAAGCCAGCAGACATAACTCTATGGCGGGTGCGTTAGTGTAGCCTCGTTCTGTCTGGGCAAGCAAGGCAACAGGTGCTTACCTAGTAAAATCTAAAAATAGAAATCAATTACAACATATCAAAGTAAAGCAATCTCACCTTTCATCCAGGTCACAGTTCTGTGAGAAAGCGTCTCTCATGCATGTTTGCATCCATCCTCTACATTATTGCCAACATGTGGCCACAGCAGGCTATTGTCTCTGTAAGCAGAATTATTTCTGCTTGATTACGGATTCTGAAATCTGCATGGTCCTGTCCGCGTCCTGTTAACAATGCCATGAGCATGTCGAGCTGATGGCTTTTGTTCTTGTTGTTTCAGCAGGAGTATTTAGAAAAAGCTTGTTGTTGTTTTTTAACAGAACACTGATGGAAGATTAATGTACTAAGCAAGGAAGAAATTCATTATGTGGGCAGGTACTCATTTTACAGCTGCCATCAGGAGTATCTGTAATGATTGATTGATTGGTTGATAAATTGTAATCCACACAGCCAATTTGTGGGCGCCAGAATTCAGGCTCAGTCAAAGGGGATCAAATACTTATTTCACTCAATGATATGCACATCTATTTATAACTCTTATCGAATGTGTTGTGAAAAAAAAAATGACAAAAAGATTACAGGTTTTCCAAAAAAACAAACAAACCCTAACTTCTTAGGAAGCAGGGTTTTAATACACCTGAAAAAATGTTGGTTTACTCTTCCAAATCAAAGAAAGCTGGGAGGAAGTTTTTACTGTAAATTACCTTTAACTATCTTTTATACACTCATAACATTCCACAAGTTTCATACAGTATTTTTAACAAGGTGGACATGCTTATTTTTAAGCATGTCCACATCTGCGAAAGAGCCGCTCGCGGCAGCTTCCCTGAGCTTTATGGGAACCATCCAAAGCTGTCTCCCACACAGGGAGGGAGGTCATCACAAGCATACTAAACTCTTAAACAGCTGAGATAGAAGTCATGCTCTGATGTCAAATATCTGCAGCGTAAACCAAGAAATCTAAAGTATAGACAGAAGTTTCAGCAAACACAGCTGCTTTTTCAGCATAGCGCTGCTCACGCTCGGGATAGAGGATAAAATAAATACGTTTCTAAAAGGAGCTGTCAGAGTCGTTATATTTTTACAGTTATTTTTTTTCTAAAATGTTATGTAAGCTGTCAGAAAAGAAAAAAGGAAAAATCAAGCCGTAGAGCTCTTTCAGTGACAAAGAAAAATAAATGAGTAAATGTGATGATTCATATTTGCGCACACTGACTGCAGTGGCGATTTGAGAGCTCCCACTGACACACATGATTGTTTCTGTGGAATCTGTCGGATAAATCGACAACATGAAACATTATTGAAAGCTTTGTTTCACTGTGGTAAACATCCATTTTCTCTCTGGTAGGGAAGTATGTAGACACTGCTGAGCACTGGTCAAAAACGCAGTCCAGTGAGTCCAATAACAGAACAGCTTCTTTGTTAACTACATTTTTCTGTTAACACAGTTGATCAGTTCAGATTAGTCTTGCTTTGTGTCTAGACTGAGTGTTGCAGGAGCACATTTCTCAACAAAATGAGTTAAACTCATTGTGATTTTAAAAAGTTCACAGCTTTCCAACATTTAAAAAAAAGGCAACAGAATGTGAATAAACAACAGTTATGTTGTTATGCCCAGTTTTAGACATTAGATCAGTAAAATCTAATTATTTAGTTTTGAGTAATACCAGTTTGTACCACTAAAAAACATGTAGTGAGTTAGTGTAGCCCTGAGCCTAACAGGAGAAAAATACTCCGGACAGCTTCCGGGTTGGATAAATGAAGCCAATGCCTTCAACCTGAATTCTGTGTGAAGACCACCTAATGGTGATAGCTGTGGTTGTGACAACCGAATACATGAACACGTGTAGGTAGCTGCTTTCTACACCTGTGCAGAGTGAGTGAATGGGAGAGACAGAGGGGAGTTTGTTCCTCACTTCCAGCGTGAGGAGACAGGTTTCACCAGCCAAAGCAGAGAGTCTATGATTAACTGTGTTTACATACAGAAACGGATGATTAATTCTACTGTAATTAATCAGTCAACTGATAGGCAAATTGTGTAATATGGCTTTCCCTAATATTATGTGTATTCTTTTTTCATATTTCTTTATCTTAGAAGGGAGGGTAACAGTAGGCTGCTGAACAGCAGCTGAGCAGTACACTCAGCTGGGGTCAGCTTACAATAATAATAATAATACAATAGCTGTAATTAATCAGTGTTTCATAGCCATGAATCAAACTGTTACCTGGAGGAGCTCACATAATCTATAAATCAATTTTCTTAATCACGTCGGGCTGGAGCTTAGAGAGAAGAGTTGCTCTAATGTTCACATCTACGGACAGTTAATGTAACAAACCCAACTTTTTAAACCACGGAAGAACATGAACGCTACAGAACGGCTCCAGATGAGCAGGGATTTTGAGCAAAACGACCTTTTTGTGTAGTAAGGGATCGGTGCTGACCACTACACCACCCCGATTTTATCCCAAACACAACATTTCTTTGTTTATTACTGCAGTGACAGCTAAACCAAGACTTTCTCATAAAACATTGCAGCTAGTGGTGAAATTTGAAATAAAAAGTCCTTTAAAGTGGTGATCAGATTTATTTTAACCTAAACAAGCACTTTTTCACAATTTTCTTTTGTGCATAAAACTTGAATAGCAGATAGAATGAAAGTAACAGCAAATGACCTAAAAGGGAAAAGGATTTAAACTGCTGCTTCCTGATTAACGATGTTGTGATTTATTAGGATGCCTTCTGTGTGTGTCAAACACACCAGAAACTTTGATAAAATATTTGATTCCCTGGAATTGAGAATTGGTCGGATTTAAAACCTCAAATAGCCTTTAGCTTGTCAACTATGCTAACTTTCACTTTGGATTTTTCTTTTGCTCAGTTGTCTTTGACAGGAAGATCACGAAGTTTGGAGAGCTGGAAAGTAATAAATAAAGGCCACCCATCAAGAATACAAAGACAGAAATATAAATATCTGCTCTGCCTTACAGGACACTGGACTCTGAATTGCGTGAATGTCAATCATGTCCTTGAGTGTACCTGCATCTTGGTTTCCCGCATTTGCATTTTTTGTTTCAAATTCAATTATTCTATTGACGTGAATGCAAATGGAAAGTGGTGAGAAAAACAC
>VOQK01034114.1:0-11598 GCA_015052645.1 Benitochromis conjunctus
CCCTGGACAGGTCGCCAGTCTGTCACTGGGCTAACACACATAGACAGACAACCATTCGCACTCACAGTCACTCCCACATTCACACCTATGGGCAATTTAGTGTTTTTCCAATTAACCTATCCCCACTAAGTGCATGTCTTTGGACTGTGGGAGGAAGCCAGAGTACCCGGGGAGAACCCACGCAAACACGGGGAGAACATGCAAACTCCACACAGAAAGACCCCGGCCTGATGGTGGAATTGAACTCAGGACCTTCTTGCTGTGAGGCAACAGTGCTAACCATCTGACATCCCTGTCAGATGTCAGAAGTGGGAGAACTGCACTGACATCAAGAGTCAACAGCAGGTGGCCAGCATTGCCTTGAACCCCAAAAGGGAGACCAGCAGCATATACAAACACCATGATGCCCTCCAAATCATAGGCTGGGAAATTCACCTGCAATATCAGGCTACGTCTACACGTACATGGGTATTATTGAAAACGCAGATTTTTCTATGCGTTTGCGCCTTTCATCCACACGTAAACAGCGTTTTTGTTTTAGTTACGCAACCTCAAAGGTGTGCGCCTTTTTTGACGTCACGCTGTGCACCACGTTATTGTTTACATGAGATGAATTTCTACAATGGCGAATATAAACAAAATGCTGTTGCTGTTGATCATACTACCTGCAGTTTTACACACATACACACACAGTTACTGTCCCTGCATTTAGACAGACAGAGGCTCAGAGTGAACTCTACATTCAACACAGACGCTCTCACAACCTGAATGCCAACGTGGTCGTCGGTTTTTAATACTTTTTTTTTTTTAATTAAATGTATGCTGTATGCATTTTGTTCATTCCTAAGTTGTGAGTCTACACCAGCCAAAATCCTGTGGTTATTAACGTTTGAAATGATGAAGGCACTTGAAAAGTAACACAAAATTAGCTGCCTTCCAGAAAAACACAAACTTTTCAGAAGTACAAAACTCTGTTTCCTCTTTCCCTCCCAGGCTTCTAGACTTCTGATTGGACAACATTTCTACACGGCTAGGATTTGGCGTCTTCCTGACAGCGTTTCACTGCGTTTTTGGAGCTTACATATGGACGGCGATATTTTTCAAAACTGCACGTGTGGATGAGATTTTTTTTTTAAATGAAAACAAATCTCAGTTTTCAAAAATATCCATGCACGTGTGGACGTACCCTCAGTATGTGTGAGTGGACTTAGAAATAATGTCTGAGTTTGAGATTTGCCACAAATGGAGTTAAAATGGCAATGGAAGAGACTGAGGAAAATAAGACAAAGCTGAAGTACTGATAATGTACACATCACAACCATGAACTGCTGCAGGATGTGGGAGAGGCAGACAGCAGCAGAGGAGAATGTGGAGGAACAATAAAGACTGGTGCAGGGACACATGCAAATTGGGTTAAGGATTCTCCTGAAAAGAATCCTTAACCCAACCTCCAATTTGGAGGCTGAGAAAGATAGGGGTCCTCTGCATTGCAAGAAGAAGGCAAACATTTTTAATCTTTTTTATACACACACACAGACAGAATGTATTAACCTGCCTACTAACGCACACATGTGCAAAAAGGGCCCGTTTCACTCACACCTTCTGCTTTCCTGTCATTCTGTCATTTCACTGTATCCCTCAAATAAAGCCAGAAAAAGGCAAAAGAAAAAAAAAAGGGGGAAACAAGGAAGATGTTTACTGAACAGACTGATAGTAACTGCTTTGTCCACAGAGAATGACTCCTAACCCTACCAATGATGAGGTCCGATAGGAGCAGAGGAGGTGTAACAGGGCAGCCTTTTGCAGCTGGTTTTAACCATTCTCAAAAACTGCTCCAGAATTATCTGCTCAGATATTTCTTCTACAATTTATTTTTCAGGTTTAATCCAGCTTGAAAACAAGTCTTTCAATCTTACACAAAGTTCACATGGTGTCTCACCTGGTTCAACGTTCAGGGATCTGAAGCGGCATCTATAGGTGTCAGCAGTAATCCCATATTTTGCCAAAATGGCCTCCTTCACTTTGTCATAGTCCTCAGATTCTGTTATATCCATGAGAACATAGGCTGTGCGGGCTTTACCTGTCAACAGGGGAACCAGACAAATAGCTCACTCATCTCTGGACCATCGACACACGTTTGCCATTCTTTCAAAAGTGGTCAGAAAATGTTCAATGTCATCTTCTGATAATAAAGGACAAAGTTTCGGTAGAATTGAACACCTGGACCCGTGGGCCACTTGAATGTCTTCACCACTGGATCTAATTTCCTGTTCTTCAGACATTGTAGGGGGGTTCTGGCACCTCCGGTGGATCAGGTTTATCAATTACAGCGTTAACTTTTGCTGAAATTGATGCTGCATGCCTTGAGTTCGAATAAGAGATTTCACCAACCCTGTAAGCTCCTCCAATTTGTCCTCAGGACTTGTTGCTACCATGGCCTCTAGCTCAGATGAAACTCCAACTCCTTCATCTGGCTGCACCTCTTGGCCTGACTTTCTTCCACCTCTTGTCATTATCAGCTCACTGTAGCATGAATGGCACACGTCTGACACCACTTGTAACAGGACGGCCTTTTGCAGTTTTATTTACAGTGAGGTGATGGGGTGGCTGTAGCTCAGGTGGTAGAGCAGGTCAGCTACTGATCGGAAGGTTAGTGGTTCCCCTAGTCTGCATGCCAAATATTGGACTAGGGCAAGATAAGTTGCTTTCTGATGCATCCATCGGAGTATGAATGTATTAGAGCACTAAAAAGTTTAGAAAATAGTGCTTGTATGAATGGGGGTGAATGTGGTTGTGGCTTTGAGTACTCCGGGAGAGTAGAAAAGCGCTATATAAGAATCAGTCCGTTTACCAAGACAAGTATAGTGGAATGAGGTACTTAATCACCATATAGCGCTCAGAACATGACAATGACTCAGATGTCCAGCTTCCTCTCAGCACAATCATTGTTTCCTCTAATGACAACTGGCAGCTTTAAATACTCTCAGCTGTCACAGGCTAAACCATTATTTTACCAACAGGTGAGTTCTCAAATCCCAACCTTCCACCACATTATACAATACATCAATTTCAATAAATAAATATAGACATACATCTTAACATTTTCATATTATTAAATATTTTACACTTTATCCTGACACCATACCATTATTATAAAAACACCAAAAAGCACAAAAGATTCCCCACACTCCCTTAACCCATGGCCTCTCCCGGAACCTTTAAATGGTGTCTGGACCCCCGGGGAAACATTTGCCCATACACCCAGGAGAGGACACAGGAAAGAATCAAATCTGGGGAAATGAAGGAGCAGCTGTGCAGGACCTGGAACTACTTACTGATTTTAAAATACACAATAAATACTCAATAAATAATTAAACTTCTTGAATGCAAATGTTATTGATGTGGGAATCTATCCTTAAAGTGCGATGCTAAATAAAGTGCTGGATAAGGTGCTTTTAATAAAGTGAAAGGTGCTCTAAAGTGCTATACCAGTAATATAGATAATCGTTGTAAGGGAGTCCTCTTTCTTACACTCGTCATGTTAATTAGATTCAGCTGTGTCTCCCTCCTGTGCAGTTTATTAGTTTCCCTCAATATTTATAGTGTGTGTTCTCCTGTGCGCTTCATCGGTTTGTCTGCTTGTCATGCCCCGTGTTCTCCTCCTCTCTGTCTCCTCACACTTCCGGGTATCCCGGTTTCTAGTTCCTTGTTTTCAGTGCAGGCTTGTGAGGTTTTAGGTCTCCCAGTTTAGGTTCTGTTAGCTCCATGCCAGTCATTTCTTGTTTTGTTCACGTTTCACTCACTGTTAATAAAAGCTCACTCGCATCTAAGCCAGTGCCTGCATTTCGATTCGTCTTTTCAACTCTGCACGTCTAATACTCTCACGTTCACCTGCATTCTCCACTATAGAATAGAACTCACAAAATAAAAAGCCGAGGTATCCATGGTCTACAAATAACTGTCACATCCCCCATACAAGCCATCATGACAAAAGCTTATTAAAAACAGCACAGAAAATTCCAGAAATGTTTCATATTGTTGGTCAGATGGGCACAGCAAAGCCCAAAGCCATTGCTGACGTTTTGTTGACTCTATTATTCTTTTGTAGAACAAAGAACAGTTGCAAACATTTATATCACACAAAAGTTAGTATGAGGTAATCGTAAAAAGGGAAATATAATTTTATCCAGTCTTTGTTGCTAATGATCAGATTTGTAGACAACTGTAAAGTTAATGTTTTGAGCTTCAAAAAAATCCTGGTTTTCTGTGTAGGCAATTTATTGCTCTTCCAAAAAAAAAAAAAGCTAGCCATTATTAAAAGGTCAAGTAATTAGCTGGATTTTGTTTGAATATATTAGAAAATGACAAAACTACAAACATATAGAAGCTTATACAAAGCTATAGATGGTTCTGTTATTATTATTCTACAAGTTAATAAGTAAATTAGTCAACATAAAGTAAACTTTATGTTGACTAATAACTCATAACTCAGTGTAGAAAAATATATAACCATGCATGTTTCCATATATTGCTCTTTAGCTGGTTTCACAGAATTGGTCCAGAGATTATTAAAGTTCTGCCAGTGAACTTTGCACTGGCTTCGACTACTCACTGCTATGTCATCTGTCATCTAATGCTGCTCTCGCCTGCCATCGGACAACATGGAGGCAGCTGGACTGGCTTCATACAGATCAACAGTTACACATTTATGCAATCTAAGGCCATGAAAGGCCATCAAACACACGGATGCTGCTGTTGCATAAATTGGGAAATCTTGTCACATGTTTATACAAAGAGAAGACAAGTGAGTTACTAACATGTCAGGACGTCACTTTCAGTTGCTGTAGATTTTTTATTTAGCACTAAGTTAATTTAATTAAAAAAGATAATTTCTTATCATTGAAGATAAAACGTGACACACTGCTCTCAGCTAACCAAGACAGGCATCCTTGGCTGAAAGAAAAAGCAATTTACAAAGTACAATTACAAATCTTTACCCTTTCAGAAACCCTTTTCCCTGCAGCAGCTAGTCCACCTATGTTTCATTCCACAGCAGGTACAGCAGCTGAGCCCTCGATGTTATTTTTTGCAGATCTGTGGGGCTTAATTGGAAATCTCACAACAGTTATCCAAGTCCCTGGCTTTGTCTTTGGGCTGTTCGGTTGCACTATTGCTTTTCCTCATTTTGCTTCAACTTGAAATCTTTATCTGGGATAGTCAGCAGAAATGAGGAAAACAGCAGGCAGAAAGGTCTGTTTTTCTATTGTTAAAGCAGCACAATGAAGAAAAAAAGAGTCTTGGAGGCTCGGATTTGAATTTGAAGCTCAAGGTCAGAGTTCAAGTTTAATGAAAATCTTGTGAATGCAATAGATTGAAAAAGATGTCACCCAGCATATTCAAATTTATACAATAGTTGTATCTCCTGCGTAGGAAGCTGAGGGGTGGCACCGGTGGCCAACTGTATTTTCTTTGCTCCCTCTGTCTATCTCAGTTTCTCAGGAGTGGGATACAGGTCCTTGGGGTCCTGTGTTGCAGATTCAGCCATTACATCTGCTCCTTATTTACTCACAATCTACTTGGATTTAAGGACCAGTGCAGACCTCTGTTCTCCACCAGATTGTTGTCACCTAAGTTATGGAAATATGGTTTGGGATATATTTGCTTGTTAACCTTTTCCTGCTCCAAATCTTGGGTTTCTCTCATTCTCCTCTTTGTTTGTTTTCCTGGTTGTATTGAGCTGCAGCCCCGGAAGAACCTGTTTCCACCTGTAACATATACTTGTCGACTTATCTCTCACCTACATGCAAAGGAAAAACATTTCACTCACCTGCCTGGCCATTCATATATATATATGTGTGTGTGTGTGTGTATATGTATATATTACATTAGATTACATAGATTAGAAAAAACTTTATTTATCCCGAGGGAAATATGTATGTATATATATAGAGAGAGATATAGATATAGATCTGACTGACTGAATGACTGATGTGCTTTGGTAGTATGAAAACAACAGATATCGTTTATATTTAGTAATAGGTAGCAGTGTCTACAAATAAAATACAGTTCCTCTAACCTACCTGTAATTTTAAGCAGTAGCTTTGCAGCAGTCATTAAGCTCATTGTGAGTTACACTTCTGCACCATTTAGACATTTATCACATTTCAGTGAAGAAGCAACTTCTTCAAATGTAAAGTGCAGTAAAAGGAAAAAATAAATAAATATGTGATGTGAGCAGGAGTTAAATTTTAAATTGCTTCACTTCACCTGTTGCCAGTTCATGGTACTGAGCATGCTCCAAGATCAACTCTTATGTGGATTTGTGATCAACAAAAGAAAAGGAAAACCTGGACAACTGAAGCTGAAATAAAACCTGTGATTTCTGAAATAACTAAACTGGTCACAGGGCACAGAGCACACAGAGTGAGCCCTCACCCTTAGTTGTTCATTACCTGTGCAGATAGTGAAGACTGCTTGCAGCAGCAGATAAGTAGATGAGAGGAGATTTATTTCATGCCTTGTGCTCAGTGCTGATGGCAGGGGCCTGTTTATCTTGTTCTCTTGGAAGCCCTTTGCTCGGAGTAACATCATTATTAATTAGCATGTAACATTTATAAGTAATAGTCATCACCAACTATTCAATCAAAAATCTTAGCCTCTTCAGTCACTTTCCATATCTTGTATAATACTGATAATGCAACATGGAAAATGAAAGATGGAATTTCTTTGCATTGCTGGCATTTTAGCGATGACGCAAGCCTTGTTTTTCTATCAGATTCAGGTCAAGTCTCCAGCTGAAAACTATCCAATCAGACATGTGTTGGTGCCACAGTACATTTTCTGTAATTTTCGTGTGTAGGAGTTTTGCCTTTCAAAGGGGGCTTCACACTGTGCTGTATATGTATTTCATATGTCAACCCAAAGCATTCATGGCCTACGTGACAAACTGCAGCTGTGTGCAAAATTACTTCTATGTCTTCTTTTTTTGGCAAATACCAAAGACATCGATTAAACACAGCCATCGGTGTTGAGCACACGTTTGATGAACAAACCTCCCATCTGGCGTGGGACAACAGAATTTCAATGTGCTGATTTAGTTCGATGACCCCGACTGCGATGTTGTGTTGTCCTACATTCACTTTGTGAATATTGAACAACCACCAACACAGGCTCCCTCCCAAGGTGCATCATATTATTGCAGTAGTTTATCTCCATAAATCAACGGTGGTGTTTCTGCTACAAAACAGAAGCAGAAAACACTGTTTGTGCTACCTGATCCAGGATCTGCATAAAGCTTTGTGTTGACGGATTAAGCTTTTTTTACTTGCAGATTCTTGCCAAGAGCTCAGTGTTAAATATGTCCTTAGCAGATATCTCATTAATAGACTTAATAAGGCTTAATAGAATACCTTGCATTCAGAAAGAATGGGAATCTCAGTATTTGATAAAGTACATAATCCATAAACTTCCTCTCCACCAATGTTCTGCCTTCAGGGCACTAACATTATTAATATGGATAGTCTCAAACAGACTGCTAGGCCTTTGAAAAGTCAACCAAAAATGAAAATGCAATGAATATGTTTAGGTCGGGCTTGTCAGTTTCAGTCTTACTAAGAATACACTGTGAAATGTGAATATTATCAAGGGCCAGATATGCTATTTATGAACTCAATTTAATTTAATGTAAACTGTTCATCTCATATA
This sequence comes from Benitochromis conjunctus, assembly GCA_015052645.1. Taxonomy (NCBI): domain Eukaryota; kingdom Metazoa; phylum Chordata; class Actinopteri; order Cichliformes; family Cichlidae; genus Benitochromis; species Benitochromis conjunctus. The sequence goes on from VOQK01034114.1 coordinate 7,705, forward strand.
GCACAAATTGTCAAGACAAAATCACATTATATAAGAAATGCATTATAAGACGTAATGAAGTGTATGTTTACTACATTCAAAAGCTGTTTTAGTCTTCTCAATAAATTATTTGTTTGTTAAAATATAACACACTGTAGATTTTTTAATGGAATTACTGGATCTTAAGATGTAAGTATAGTGGCATTGACACCTTTGTGTCAACATAAGAAAGTCAGCTAAAGGGTAAAAGACATTCACGTCCCATTCTGTAGACATGCAGAGTAAAATACCAGCAACCTCTGTCTGTGTCATTAACAGTGAAGCAGCAGAGAAAGACGTGCCGTGGTAATATCAACATGCACCAAGGAATAAAACAAAGCCTGAGTACCCACACAGACACAAGGAGAACATCCAAACTCCACAAAGAAAAATGTATTATAAATGTATTTATTTACATTTATTATCTGGCACTAGATGGACAGGGTGTGAGCTACTTTTTGGTTCCATACCCATTTTGGCAAATATGAACCTGTGTAGGTTCTCAGTCATCCAGCTCATGGTAATGTAAGGAGCTTGAAAAGAAAAGCGACTGGAGATCTTTGAGTCTCTTGAAGATGTTTAGAGGCTTAGAACTGAAGAAGCTTCTTGGATGAAAGGTGGATGTCTCCAAGAAACTCCAAGAAGTCCAGTCTCGTTTCTTTTCAAGCTCCTTAGAAAAAATATGAGCCTATGTCAGCTGTGATAGGTCACGTTACGGGGTATACCTCAAACAGTTCACATACAGAGACAGACAACAAGTCATGCTCAATTTCATACCAGTCTTTTAAAAAAAAAATTAGAATAACCAATTAGCCTAACATAACCCTTGCATGCAGGGGCACCCAGAGCGAACCCATGCAGAGGAACAGTCAGACTGTATTGGAGCCCTTGATCTACCTGCTGTGAGATGGCAGTGCTAACCACCATACACTGTGCAGTCTTATTCTTTTCTTTTTTTCTTGCCACTGCTACTACACTGCCTTGCAGGATAATGCTGTAAATCATACTGACAGTGTGCAGCAGTTTTTATCAGCTCTTTAAAGACACCGTTGCCTTCCTGCTCAAACAATCCTAAATAGACATATTTGAAACTGACGAACAAAACATAGGTGCTCTACACAGCATCACACGTTTGCGGGGTGTAAAAAGCATTTGTGTTCTACTTGAAAGCAAACTAACAGAACTCATCAAACTACTCTCAAATGATTTCACCTGGATATTCCTGCTAAAATACAAGCCATTCAGGGCTAAATTTCAAACATGTCTGCCTTTAAAATGATATAAAACACCCTTGAATCAAAGCTGGAGCTTTCTTGCTTTTGTATTTACTGTTTAAGAGGCAATGCTTTCAAAATAATCACAATAAGGATAATTTCCACCACAACAATACACTCTCACAGGGCTACAGCTCACCTATTAAATAAATGATATGATTCATACTGCTCAGAGATGTTGTGCCTACCTAAGCCTTCAAATCCCTTCATTTGCAAAAACAAGGCTGTGGAGACAAAACTTAGGTGCTATCATTTGTCTTTCCACACAATAAGTGTCTACGACAAAGCTGTGCTAAGAGAATGAGGTCATAGCCAGATGCTTCGCTGATGCTTTAACTTGAAATTCAGCCACACAAACAAAACAGGTCTAAATCAGAAAATGAACAAAAGTCAAATAGTTGAAAGTTCAACAAAGGAAAGATGCAAGAGTGAGAACGTACAGCTCCTTAACTAAGTCTTAAACTTGAACACAGTACAAGATCTTACAAGGTGACACCAAGTTCAGTTTGTTCTTTGGATACTACCCAAAATATTAATTATGTAATGTATCTGTACACAGCATTCCTTCATTAATCTTCAGAAGGATTTGTTTTAATTTCAGTCGTGATTTTCAAATCCTCCTTTCCTGTGGAACAGTATTACATTCTTGACATCAAAATTAGCAAGCAAGTAAATTCACTTGGTCCCTGAATACAGGAACAGGGTGCTCTGTTCTTCTGCCCACTAAATTTAGTGAGATAAGAGGGACATATTTATATGACTAAAGCAATATAGCACAGTTGCATAGCTTTAAAGCACACTGAAATCTAATAGATGGCTGCTGCAGCTTGGCTCAGTATATTGACTGTCCTGAGATTATTTTAAGCAAAAAGGAAAAAATAAGAAAAAGTAAGAAATTTACTTTGTTTTCTCATTGTTTGTTTTATTTTGACAGAATACCATTTCAGCATTTTTTTTTCCTTCATTGCATAGTATATTGCAGTGAAAGCCAATTAACCATCCCAAAGTCTCTGAACAACAGCCCCTAATTGCTTTTAGTTAGAAGCTAGTTAGAGCTGCTACTTTGAAGCAATCACATAGTTAGAAGATAATGCCCATAAGAACACATACTTCTGTTAGAGTCTCAAACATTTATTGTGTTTGTTAACTTTTATCAAAAACGTAAATCCATTACTACTGGTGCACATTTTGCACCAGTTACACTAACTTTCATTCTTTCTGTAGGCTGGAACATTTCACACACAACTATTTATAAACCTTATAAACAATACACTTCCTGTGCTAAGAATGAAACTAACGCTGCATAACTGTAAGTTTGTGATGGTTGGCACAAAGCTTGTCATACAATGTGGTGTCCTGGGTGTTCCAAACTCCCAGAGCTACAGCCTGCAGCATGAAGGCCGATTCCCAGGGGAGTTGGCAGGACTGTTGTGCAACAGCACGAGAATATTAACCTTTCTGCTGCTAGAAAGCTGGAGGAGATTGCATGGGATTAATAGCATCTGGCAGGAAGAATTTTTTTAAGGTGTGTGGGTACTAGAGACCCCTGTGCATTCATTATTAAAGACTACATGAACTACAAACTCTTCTCATCCATACAACTGCAGGCAGTATGTGATGATGTGAAGGGCCTGTTACTCCACACCTTCACTGGATTTTCACTGTGGATGACACCTGTGTGCTTGAGAAAATAAATTTGTACCAAAAGCCTGTGTATTCTCATTCTGACAATTTTTACTGTGGGGGATGAAGGTTACTGTCATAGTGACCAGCCTGTTGCCATCATTATCTTGTACTGAAAGCCACTGCAAGGGAGAGTACAGAGTCACTTCAACACTGTGCCAAACCTCACGATGAAAGTTCAAGTTTCATCAGACCAAAAGAGTTGAACTATGTCCCTGTGGTAATTACTGCTTACTCTACTACTCTGCCTGACTGCAGAAGGTGTCGTCGAGCCCACTGAAAAGGTGGAGATGATTACATAATAAGCTAGACCAGCTGGCTGAACAGCTCTGTGCTCTAGATATTAGCCTGACAGATTTGAATGACCGGAATTTTATGTGAAATGTCTGGACTTCATCTGGACTCCATCGGGTGATGGGCTCCAGCTCGCTTTGGAACGGTTCACTGCCGAGTGTGAAGCAGTGGGAATGAGAATCAGCACCTCCAAATCCGGAGCCATGGTCCTCAGCCGGAAAAGGGTGAAGTGCCCACTCTGGGTCAGGGATGAGTTCCTGCCCCAAGTGGAAGAGTTTAAGTATCTCGGGGTCTTGTTCACGAGTGAAGGGAGAAGGAAGCGGGAGATCGACAGATGGATTGGTGCTGCAGCTGCATTGATGCAGACGCTGTTGTGGTGAAGAGAGAGCTGACTGTAAAAGCAAAGCTCTCAATTTACCGGTCGATCTACGTCCCTACCCTCACCTATGCTCACGAGCTGTGGGTAGTGACCGAAAGAACGAGATCGCGGATACAAGCGGCGGAAATTGTCTTCCTCCGAAGGGTGGCTGGCCTCTCCCTTAGAGATAGGGTGAGAAGTTCAGCCATCCAGGAGGGGCTCATAGTAGAGCCGCTGCTCCTCCACATCGAAAGGAGCCAGTTGAGG
>VOQK01034124.1:9046-19197 GCA_015052645.1 Benitochromis conjunctus
GATACAATTTATATACTAAAATATTTAGCAAACATGTGGTACCAGAAAATGTCCATAAATGCATTCAGTCGCACAACACTATGAGTGGAAGATATAAATACTGCTAAGTGTACTATACTGTCAAATATAAACCCCGTCAAATATTTTTATTGCTGGAAAGTTAATTAATAATTCACACATGCCTCAGACAGAATGTCACCTTCAACACATTCAGTGACTCTACTGAAAGAGGAAAAACACTTTGTGGATTTGTGGTGTAAAAAGAATGTAAGAAAACATATATGAGAATGATGCCGTTATCCCCCTGTTTTTAAATCTCATGAACAGAGGGCACCAAAGGACTTTTGAAAGCGGGAGTGAGGAAACTTTATGAACTTTTAAACTTTTATAGGAACCACAACACTGTCTTGCTCAGCAACTTTCTCAAGGGCATTTTAGTCAAGCAGACCCTGCAAAAAACTTTAAATGCACTACCGGCCAACATAAAACTTCACTTTGGGGACCAGAAGTGGGTCAAACACAGCAAAGCAAGCCTGGTTTATGGGAACCCTCTGTGAAGCTGTATACAATACTGCAGGACGTTTAAAATTACTAGGATCCTGTGACACATTACATTCGAAGCTCTGACTTTTACTGGAACCCGTCAGCGCCACAACATTTTGTTATAATACCTGAACAGATGTGTTTCGTTTGTGTTTTGTTTTGTACTTTCATTCTCTAACAACTTGTGAAGTGCAGAAGTAAAAATTAAACTGATTATTGTGTATACTGTTGTTACAAAAGCAATGTAATGGCATTTCCAGTTTAAAGCAATGAAACTGTGAATGTTTTCATTTTAGCAGCATAATTTCCTCACAAACTGAAAAGCTGCATAACTGTTAATGCTTACTGAAAATGTTCTCATATCATAAATAAGGTATTGAGGGAATGAGGAAATAGCACCTGTGGGTAAATTAGCAAACAATCATGTTAACCGTGCTAGAGATGTGAAAACACAGAGTCCTTTTATGCAGATGTACACCGCTCAAAAATTATTGAAGGAACACTTTGAAAACACATCAGATCTCAATAGGAAAAAAAAAATCATGCTGGATGTCTACACTGATATGGAGTGCTCATAGCAGTGTTAGGAATGGAAGGATGCAACACTGGGCTCTTGCAGTGCTTATCCTGATCCTCCTTACACAAAGGAGCAGAGACTGGTCCTGCTGATGGGTTAAGGGTCTTCCCCTAGATTAACTGCTTGTCTCCTGGAATCCCTTGCATGCTCTCTACACTGTGCTGAGTGATACCTGATGCTATCAGTGGTGACTCTAACCCTAGCCAAATGCAAAACTAGTAGAAAAAACATTCAAAAATGATGAAAAAAACATTCCCATTTTGGCAGTTCTCTCATTGTTGCCCTTCTAGTGGGCGTGTTGTTAATTTTGTCAATAGGAAAGCAGCTGAAACTGATTAACAACCCCTTCTGTTACTTAACACACCAGATCAATATCCCACAGGTTTCACTGACTTGATAGTACACTCTACACTAATTAAAAAATGTTCCTTTACTTCTTTTTTGTGCAGTGTATAAGCCCCGATTTTTATGCAGACTCTAATAATTCAATCATAACCTTTTGTAGTTGTTAATTGCCATGGTTGTATGCACAGCTATGAGACTATTTATAAATCACAGCTAAAAAAAACAAAACCACCATGACATTATGAGTAAATTTTGATGGTTGTAGTAGTGAAAAAAAAAAACAATAAAGAGAAGTGATTTACATATTAGAATATAAATGGAACAAAGCTGGGAAGGTAGTTTAGGCAGACAAATCAAGCTGCATGCAATAAGTATAATTTATTTAAAGCTTCATTTCTAATTTCTAAAATGCCAATATTGCTATGGCCCTGCATAGCTTCATGCTGTTCAAATTCCTCCCTCGACGCAGCATCCACCTGTAATCTCAGAGGGGATGTTTACTCATCATTACCTAATTTTATATGTGATATATTCACAGGGAGAGATGAAAACAAAACCTAGATGCTAAACTCTAAGTTTATTCTGCTGCTGTAATAAATCAATCTTTTCTAAGGTGAGTTGTATGACAACTCTAATAGAGGAAGTCACAAAAGCTCTCACAACAATACTTAATGGAAAAGCATACACTGTCAGACATTTTCTGGCAAATGCATAAAAAAATAAACTGGGAAAGAAACCCCCCGAAAACTCCCGTGCAGTATATAGTTCTTGTGTTCTGCAGGTCTTCATCTTGGGATGAGGGTCCTGTACCAAAAATAGGACCATGCTCAGTACACCAAGGCTTTCAGAACACTTCTCAGTTGGAAGCATACAATATTTACTCTTCTGCTTCATGGCTTTGTAGCCTGTTAACATGCATTCCATGCTCTCTGTGGAAAATATATTTTTCACGTATTATTTTATTATCTCTATCTCCAATGAACTACACATAATTTAGAGGGATAACATTTAGCTGGCTCACTTTCATTCTCTCTATATAAATTCTCTATATAATCTATATATAGAGAGAGTAATTTCTCTTACAGTACTTCCATTTTAGTAGCTGTCATCATATTTGTTTTGTGATGCAGTATTTAAAAAGAAATCTGAGTATTGTAAAAGTTTTACTGCTTTTGATTCTGTATAATGCGTCCATACTAATACAGTCTCTCTACCTTGTTCCATAGACTCTCTGCTTTCCCCCTGAATGATTCATGGAACTGATGGTACAAATGGAAGTGTGCATGCCTTCTCCCATGGTCCTATTGAAATGATCAGTCATAAATTCTAAACATGAACAAGTTTGATTTCCATTCCCACCTTTCAGCTTGAATGGATGTTCTACCTTAAGTCATTATTTGCCTGTAGAATCACCGTTTGGACCTCAAGTTATTACCCATCACGCCCTGACTTCACCTAATCTGAAACTGAGTCACTCAGTAGAGAAGTGGAAATGCATTTTTCATTGGCACTGAGTCAGAGGAATCACAAACAGAAGAGACAAAAAAAGAAACACTGAAAGAAAAATATAATGGAGACTATCAATTCAGTCCCTGTCAGGAAAAAAAGTCACCAGTGTACCAGCAAGACAAAAACGTTTAGCCCATTATACATAGCTGAAGGTATTTAAACTTACCGGCACCTTTGTTAAGTACATTTGCTCAACTGTACATTCATGCAAATATCTAAACACAATGCATTTAGACATGTAGACGCGGTCGAGTTAACCTGCTCAAACTCAAACCGAGAAAGGTGATGGAAACGATCAGGATAGAACGGATGGGCTGGGCTGAGTCAGAAAAAAACAGGAAGCCGAGGCCACAATTCACACCGACTGGTAAAACATTGCCTGGTCTAATGAACATCAATTTCTGCTGTGATATCTGGATGGTAAGGACAAAATTTGGTGGAAATAACATGGAAACATCTAAGAATAGTAAACATTTAAGAACAGTAAATGAAAGTGTCATGGTCCTGGGTCATTTGACCCCGTGTTTTGTGTTCTTGTAGTTTCATGTCATTTTTGTATCATGTTTAGTCTACTTTGTTTTTATTCTGGAAGTGCCTGGGTTGTTCTATTAGTGTAGTTTATTAGGTTTCCCCTTGTGTCTTAGCCCTGTGTGTCTGTGTTTATATAGTTGTATGAGTTCTTGTTCTGGTTTATCCATGTTTCCCCAGCCCGTCTTGTCTGTGCTCTCCCTCGTGTTCCCTCGCTCCCTCTCGTCAGCCTCGTTTGTCTCGTCTTGTTATGGTTATTCGTGTCAGCTGTGTTCCTCGTGTGTTCTCACTTCCTGGTTATTCCTCGGTGTATTTATGTCAGCGTCTCCCTCAGTTTCGCGTTGCGTCGTCCCTCATGGTTGTGTGTATCTCCCGGTGTTTCCCTGTGCGTTTTGTTCTTAGTATTTCCCAGTTAAGTTTTGTATTGTTTTTTTCCCCCGCCAGCCAATAAAGCTGTTTTTTATAATAAAGCGAAGTCTGCTTTTGGGTCCTTTTCCTGCCTGCACACAGCTGGATCATGACAGAAAGATAACAAATAAAATTGCAAAATAAACAGTATGGTTAATAATAATAAGTGTAAAAGTAACACTGTTGGAATTTTCTTTTACCTAAATATGAAAAGACTGGAAAATGTGTGATGTTGGTGGATGATCTCACAATCTTCTCTCTGTTTTCCTTTACAGCTTATTCTGCTCAGGTTCATGGAGGTCCTGAGCCTCTCACAGCTGTCATGGGGCTAGAGGCATGGTACGCCTAACACAGAGACAGCTTCACGCCGATGGCCACACAAAAATGTCTGCTAGATTAAAACCCAGGATACCCTTGCCGTGGGACAACAATGATAACTGCACTACCGAGCCTCATCTCACAGCTAATTAGGTTAATTGGCAACCGGTCTATAACATGATTGGGTGTAAAAACAGCATCCTTGAAGGCGTCTGTACTCACCATCTTGCCATTGTTCTGTGCCTGATTGCCTCTCACACTTATGTGTCATCTTGAGTCCCAATTGCTTTTCTGATTCCTGATTGCTCCTGTTTCCACTGCCTGACTGCCTGGCAAACTGCCATCCTGCAGTAAGCTTCCTGCCTGTTTGCATCTTCCTTCCTGTCCTTGCACAAACAAACAAAATTTTAAATAATCAGTACTTGTGCCTACAGTGAGAGAAGAAAAATGTGTACAAGAAAAGAAGATCTGAGTATAGTGTTATGGTTTATTTAGAGACAGATCTTAATTTAAAAAGCAAAGCATTCAGGTGAAAGGAGCTCAAACTGTTGTGGTGTTACGACATATTCCAATATCTGACAGCAGAACACTTTCAATCAATATGAATCTAATTTACATTTTTTGCAACATATTAGTTAAGAATAATAATAATAATTATTGTTACCTCACATGTCTCACTGTCATTTGGGAGCCAGGTTTTGAGATACTTAAATATGATAATTAACATTCTCTGCAAACCGTGCTGATTTTTAAACAGTGCTTTGTTCAAAACTCACAAGGTTTGTTAATGTCAGAACATGCCGTTTTTGTTGTTTTCTACAACCAGTGGATAACTTATTTCTGCTGATGTTGTACTCAATAATTTATTATTGTTGAAGTATTTTATTTCCCAGTTAAAGAAAGCTTTGATTTCCCTGATGTAGCAAATTGTATAAAAAATTACTTAAACTGTAGTTTAAACTTGACTGGGGGGAAATCTCTCCCCTGATAGGCCATGTTTCCCTCCAAGGTGTAAAATATCAACTTGGCTTAGTTTGTGACACAGCGAATGCAAGAGGAATGCAGTCAAGAAATAGGAAATGTAAATGCCCAATGAAGAACAGTAATCTGAAACTTGCAAGAGTATCTTTAATGTGGTAAATTGCCTCAAGTACAGTTGTTTTTACTGCATGTAATGCTGCTGTGGGTATACATAAACATCTCCATAACTGGAAACTAAAATCCAGAAAAACACAACATAGATAAACATCAGATTACACACAAACGTCCTAAAATACCCATGAGACCCACTCAGCAGTGCATGCAACCTGGTTCACCTGGTTTATCCATCCATCCATCCATTTGCTTCCGCTTATCCTTTTCAGGGTCGCGGGGGGTGCTGGAGCCTATCCCAGCTGTCTTGGGGTGAAAGGCGGGGTACACCCTGGACAGGTTGCCAGTCTGTCGCAGGGCTCACCTGGTTTATTATGTTCATTATTTTATGTCAGATATTTGCACTTATTATTGGCAATATTAAATCTCGGACATTTGAAATTTCTCCCTGTGAAGAAATTTAACACTGTTGGAATTTTCTTTTACCTAAATGGCATTTAGGGACCATCTAACGTAATATGTTTTAGTGTGTTCCTACACATGAATTAAATTGCCTTAATTTTGCTGTCATTTGGAAAATAATGGTCAAAGAGAAGCACTGAAATAACGGGTTAAACCCTAAAAAGCTTAAATCCTACACTTCCTATAGCGCAGCTTGGTAGTATCTTTGAATCAACAAGTCTGACTTCTTGGTAAATTCCCAGACCACCAATAAGACTTTATAAAATTCCTTTCACAGACTCTCTCTGTCAGGTTAAACTGACCTGTAAAATTTGTTCAGGGGAATACATGTCAATGAGAGACAAAATCATGTATTTGTTTAGCATGTGAGTGAGAGGTGTTAAGACTAGTCTTGAGAAATGCAAAGTTTAACTGTCAAGACTACAAAGTAGTTGCCATCTTCCCAGTCTAAATTTGTGGTGACTGTGGCAGGATCCTGCAGCTCCTTGCGTGTTATAGGATGGAAATCTTATCAGTCGGCCATGAGTGTACTGAGGGCTTTTGGCACTGAGTGCTTGCAGAAGGGAATATTAAGCAAAGTTTTTTGAAATGTCAAAAGAAGTCAGAAGTGTTTTAATTAAAAGTTCAGCTATCGGCATATGTGTCATTATTGTGAAACAAGAAATTACTTTTTTCTTTTCAGAATTATTTATGTATTGTGTCCAAAGACAAAGGTATCTGCATTTGGTATTTGCTGTCAGTGGGCATTATTTTCTGTTAACTTCATCTATTGGCAGCTTTTCTTTGTATTACAAATGTGCAGCAGGGCATTTGTTCTTAAAAATCCAAATAGGCTCTGGAGTAAATTTATGGAACTAGCAACAGACAAGTTTGGCACTTATTTGACTGTCTTTTTCTCCTTTTTTCTTTGCAAATCACTATATTAGAGAAGAATAATCAGATTTTTTATTCATCTCTGATCCTACTGAATTGATTGCCTCAGTGCTTGTCAGATTTGCAGCTTGTACATCTCACAGTACAGCTATTAGGATTAAATGCAAAGTGCAGAGAATTAATGACAAATTAATTAGTCTATATAGAGTTTAGGAATCAAAGTGCATTCTGGGTAGTCAATGTTGTTGTGTATGTAAAATCAAAACAAACACGGGAGCCAACAGGTAATAAGGAGGAAAACACACTAATGAGGACACAGAAATGACCTGTGAGAAAGTCAGCAACATGAGGCGATACAGAGAGAAGTTAAACAGCGAGGAAAGGAGTGTTCCTGGGAGTGCGTGACGCTTAAGAACTTTGTGTTTTAGGAGCTATTGATGCTTAAGTTACCTGACCTCTTCTTTCCTCACTAACTGTTTTTGGTGAGCACCTAATCAGATATATTGAGGGAGGAGATAGCTCAGTAGGTAGAGTGCTCGCCCCATGATCGGAAGGTCGGAGGTAGCCATTCCACTGAACGGCTACCCTCAGGTACCCCTGAGCAAGGCACCGTCTCTACACACTGCTCCCCAGGCACTGAATTGACGGCAGCCCACTGCTTCACTGAATGAATGGGTTAAATGCAGAGGAGTAATTTCCTACGGGACCAATTCCCTACAGGATTAATAAAGTATAAGAAAAGAAAAAAAATTAAAAAGTACAGTATTTGAGCACTAGGAACCCAGTGATACGCTCTGAAACAATTCAATTCAATTTTATTTATTTAGCGCCAAATCACAACAACAGTCGCCTCAAGGCGCTTTACATTGTAAGGTAGACCCTACAGTGAAAAACCCAACAATCGTATGACCCTATATGAGCAAGCACTTTGGCAACAGTGGGAAGGAAAAAATATCCTTTTAACAGGAAGAAACCTCTGGCGGAACCAGGGTCAGGGAGGGGCGGCCATCTGCTGTGACCGGTTGGGGTGAAACCATGGCTCTGTGATACATGCAGACAAACTTTCTGTTTTGTTTTGTTGCTCTTACCCTGCAAACACACTTAACATTTAATGCTGAATGTAATTCTATATTATTTTTTGTCTTTTTCAGTTATGTTTTTCAGTTTATATTTTTATAGCGCACAGAAATGCATACACACTTTTTAAACACAGTTTTTTCTTAGAAGTTGCGATAAGATGCAGTAAGCTGCAGGAGATATTTTATTTCAAGCTAAAGTGAAAATAATCATGGAAAAGTGTTTAAACAGACATTATTAACACATTTAGATTTATATACATATTAGTCCCCTAGCTTAACCGATTCTGACGATTAAGGACCCTGGAATACAAGTTTTGCCCACTACCCACTTTGTGGCTTTAAATTTATTTTCTCCCCCTGCTGGTAATGCAACTTCTGCATGCATGTATCTTTCATTTTTTGGAGAGGCAAAGCTTCTTCTGTCTAAGCTGGGCATTATTGGCTCCAACTCCTCATTGCTGCTTCCAGTCAGGAAAGGGGGAAAAAAATTTCCGTTTTGTAAAATGCTTCCATTCATGTCACATGGTCATTTTATTTTACAACACAGCAGCGAATCATTCTGAAGAACTTTCAAACCCGAAAGCTTCATTCATCTCTGTGAATTTCATGATTTAGGCTTGTGTGAACAACGTATTGCATTGTTACACAATGATCTCTATAGTAATCTCTATTCAGCATTATACAGGGTTATGTTGTATGGCATGAGGCTTTCCCAAAGGCAATGAACTTTGCAAACACAAGATAAACGTGTTGAGAGTTAGATGACACAGATGGCATCAGGTAACATGAAACAATGCTCGTGTGAAAAAAAGCCTTGAGATGTATGAAAATGGCATAAACATTCTGTGTCCTGCAGACGGGCCTGCAGCTGCCCCAGCATTATGTTGAAGGGATAATAATGGTTATTAATAAATTGAGATCTTGCAATTCAGTCATGTTTTGGTGTTGCTTACACTCTTGCATGCTTACTAGATAAGCTACATTTGGCAATATTTGTGCAAAACACCCCGCACAATTACGAAAGAGTTTACGAAAGTGCTTTCCAATCTGCTGGAAAGTTTTTCCAGCAGATTGGACATGTTAAGACAATACTCCCGCTCAATCAAAGACTAAATGTTCAATTGAATTTCCAGTACCAGGCAGGTAATTGAAAACGCAATAAAGTCAGTCCTGGCAGAGTCAGCTGGGCGTCTGGCTTTGAATCTTAATGCCTCTTTGCAAGTTCTGTCACGACTTCAAGACTCTAACCATCTCTTCTAACTTCCTGAGATGTGGGTCAGACTCTACAGGCCATCTGGTTTGGTGCTGTCACACAAAATCTCAAAAGCATCTGCTGCAGCTGCTGATGAGACATTCCTACTCATCTGAAGAAGTGAGCTTCCTGGATTTGAAAGGGAAGTAGATCCAGTGTCAACATCCATTAGCGTGTTGGTAATTGAAACTGAGTGCTAATAGACCCTTGGGCAAATTGGAAATACACTTCAGCAGTTAAAAGTATAGAGAAGTAACTCAGATAAGATGCCTTAGAGACACTTGTGCACATTCTTGAACATCCAGATACATGCTTATTTCCATCTGGAAGACTTGAGATGTCAATTATTTAATTCTGTCCCATGTCAAAGTTTACATGTATGTACTTACATCAGTACATTTAAATAATAAAAACAAACATAGAGAGACTGAAAAGGTGTGATTTAAGTGTCTCTTTAAGAAGATCTACTTAAGCACCCTAACACATATCAGAGTGATTTGAATGACACATTTATTCTGCTGTGTCTTCTAACTCTGGAGGCTTTCTAATATATGGATGGTGTCATGGTTTTTCACCAGTGTCACTATTAGGTTAAAAACTGGCTTCAGCTCTGCTCTCTTTTCATTGCCCAAGCATGCATTATTTTATCTTAACCTAATGATAATGCGTTTGAAAAACATGTAACAACACAAACTGTAACTGGAACATTGTACTTTAAATGATAAATAATAATATCATAATATATGTATGGCACAGGACACTTCCCCCTTAATAGTGGATTCCTGAAAAACATAGGGGTTGGTATAGAGCTCCTATAGAGCTGTTCACCACAACCATACCGCTGGGTGTACTAATCTGATCTGTTGAAAACAGTGCACAGTCTCAGCTTGCTGGAAGGGACCAGACCTCTAGCCAGGGAAGGGGGTGGCATAAGCAATGTATGAGAAAGTATAAATGTGGCAGATGGGTTAGGCTAAAAGGTGCTAGGCTAAAAACAAACTAACAGGCTCATCCCACATCTTCTCGAGCTCTTCTCTGAGCCCTTGGTGTTTCTCAAGCCTCTCGTGTTCCTTCTTCCTGATGTTGCTTCCATTCAGTATCACTACATCTATCACTAAGGCCGTCTTCTTCTGTTTGTCTACCACCACTATGTCCAGTTGGTTAG
>VOQK01034125.1:4529-16230 GCA_015052645.1 Benitochromis conjunctus
TAATTATTTGCATGAATGTCTTTGATATGCTGCTTGGAGATGGTGGAGACTCAAAGCAGAGCCAATGACAACCAAGTGAGAATGGATAAAATGGATAAGTGATACTGAGACAGAAGTTAGACCAGCATTGCTAATTCTGATCCGTTCCCGTCTGTAGCTTCATAGTAAAGCTGTCAGGGGAAATGAGCAGATGTTGCACTTTTGTATTAAATATAATTTCTTGTGCTTTTTTTCCCACAGTTAGTCTCCCCATCAACAAAGTGACCCCAGAGGGCCTGATCTTTGTCATTCAGTGGGTCCTCGTAGCTCTCGTCTGCTACTGGCTGATTTCTCTTGCCTTCCGATTGGTTGCCTCCACTCTGACGTGCGCCCTGTGGTTCCTGAAAGTTGGAGCAGCTTTAACCTGTTTTGTGCTCATCCTGAGCGACCACGATGTGGGCACGGAGGTGATGGCCATCCGACTGGCTGTCCTGCTGTGTGTCTGCGTCCTGCTGGACGTTAGGATTTGGGGAGGTTCCAGTGTGGCTAATAAAACTGCTCGCCTAGAGGAGCAGGTGAAGATCCTGGAGAGACGGCTGAGGGAGATGGAGAGGTGGACGAGGACAGAAGAATGATGGAGAGAGTAAGAGGAGTCAAATCCAATTCAGAAAAAAACAGCAGTTCATAAGTGGCCTGAGGATCTCTACCTTCACATCCACAGAAAGCACGGCACATTGACCAGGAGCAGATGGAGCTCATAATGAACTGAATGGATGCAGCTCTCTCCCAGATAGACCTACAAATTTGGATTAAGTTTACTTTGTTGGTTACTCTTCCGCCATTCCTCTCGCTAAACTCAGCGTGCGCTCAGATTTTGTTCCCGATGACGTCGGCTCACTTCTGTTAGATTTGCCCGGCGAGAGCAGCAGCTGGGGGAGGAGTTAACACGCTCGTTACACCAGCGGCTCTGTGTCTGCTCCTGTCCAATCACAGAGACATCACAAAGACTCTGACATTTGTTCTGAAGCTTTCTTTGCATGTTTTCATCTCACTGAATATTGTTGCACTTCACTGGTCTCTGAGCTGCAGGCGACACAGGAGGAGGTGCAGGACAAACTGTAACACATGAATCATCCCAGGCCTGTTTTCATTCATGTCACTAATAAATAACATGTGAGAAAACATGCATTCCCTTTGTTTCACCAAGTAAAAACCCAAATTAGAGCGTGACGTCGCCTCACACAGTCTCTGGTTCAGTGTGGGTCACGCACTGGAAGTAGAGCCTTGGTTCTGGCTTTGGAGCTGGGTTGGACTGGTGCGGGTCTACTGGTACCTTTTCTTTAACTATGTTTAAAACTGGGGATGTTGAACCTGCAGCGTCTGAGCCACGTGGCCAGTGGCTCTGTGCGGCTTTAACAAAGAAACAGATGAAGATGAAAACCGGTGCTAGACCTGAGTAGCGGTGGCTAGCACTGATGTAAATATAAGGTCCACTCCTGAGACTCCCAGGCTCAAATCCAAGCTGTGGAGGAAAAGGTGCATGTGAGGTAGCGTGGACAGCATGTCCGATCTGCTGCAGGACTACAGTCCCAGAAAAACCAACCCTTCCTTCTTTGTTTGCTTTTGCATATTTAAAGCTACGAGTCTGTTATTTTTATTCATTTTGAATCAAAGTAGGCTCTTTTGAATCCTTTGCACAGGAACAGATGGGACCTGCACACCTCTGACTCTGTTTCACAGACAGCATTCACGTGCTAATAGAGAAGTAAATAATTAGTAAACAGTTCTAGTTGTGGTTGTTCTGTAACTTCAACAGAAACATGGAAATGTTGTAATCAGACTACAAAGTGCCAAATAATCCTAAATAGCCCACTGCAGAATAGTCACGTGTGCTGAAAGCCTCAGCCATGCTGCCATCTTTAAGATAAGACAATATGTACTGGGACAGTCATCGGCCCACAGACGGAGGACAAACGGCTTAAATAAGCAGACTCAGATATATCTTTGGGTCCAAGCAGTCCCTCCTGGAGATTCAGGGTCTGGTGTGGATTTAGAAACATCCTCCTTGAGGGTGGTGTTGACCTGGCAGTGATAAAGCAGAGACCTGGTGGAGTAGGCTGGGACACTGAGATGAAGTTAGAGTGCTGGGTGGGGAGCATGACAGCGATGCTGGGAGTCATGGTGTCCTCCATCTTCGCCACCTGAACATGTCCTTCACCGTGCTGTGAGGTAGGTCAGCGCTGTTGGAGCTCTGCTGCTGGGTCCGCTCAGACTGGCTCGTTATGTTCATGCATCAGGAGGACGCCACACAGGTCACAGGGTCTGGCTGCACACACAGGAGACTGCGTCAGTCAGACCTCCAACCAAGCGCTGCATTGACTCCTCCCAGACATCATCCTTATCTAAGGTGCTTTGTGTTAATACAAGTAATAAGACGGTAATAATACATCTGAAGACAAATGCTAATTTCTGTTTTCCAAAGAGACAATCCACAGGCTGCAGTGCTGTGTGGGAGGAGGGACCAGGAAGAGGTTTATCGTAGTCAACACTTGTCCTAATCCGCTCTTAGAGGATAGAGGCTTAGCGGGACCTCAGGTTAGGTTGATCACAACTCGTCACAGACACAACCATCCAAACGAGCAAGGCATTCATTCGTGTGCACGCATGAGTTATTCCACCTCGCCCTCAGACATCTGTCTCCTTCTTAGTTCTGCCGGATTAATTAAAGGAAGCAAACATTTGTCTGGGCAGGTTCAGAGGCTGTTTCAGCAGCCCTGTAGAGAGCACACCTGCCAGTTAGTTCTCGACTAGCTCTTTCTTTCTTTGCATTTCTGTAATTCAACCAAGACTTCTGAAGATGAAAGACCGACTGGCTCAGCTGAAGGAGGTAAGCAGGACTGTGCCATCTGTGGCACATGTGTCGTTAGCACAGGGCCTAACTAGTCTGTGATATAGACGTCATGGTGGGAGGCGACTGCTCCCACTGTGCTGCTCGACTGAAGATCACACATATTGGCCTGCAGATGTGAAACGTCATATTTCAAAAACATACAGAAACGGCATTCTCCCAATTCTTGGTATATTTTGACTGAATTTTTACTGCTGTGAAATCAATATGTCCTCATAAATCCTTATTTAAAGTGAATGTTTCCAGCGTCGTGTAGTGCTGCTCACACAAACAAGACTTGATCATCGTTTATTTTAGACGCATGCAGCAAATTAGGCGCTAATTTAAAGTGCAGCTGGTGTCACGTGACACAGGAAGTCGTTTCTGGCTGGCTCAGTGCAAATGTTTGTCTTATCACAGACCCTTATCACAAATGTCAGTTAGGGATGTATGCACACTTTCTAAATAACAACAAATGTCCTGAAGTTCACGTGATCTGTCAGTGGATTTGTGTGATAGTGGGTCTGAGCCTTCTTTAAACGTGTGTGTGTGTGTGTGTGTGTGTTTAACAGAAGAGCGATGCAGGTGGAGACGATATTGAGGTTCCTGTGGAGAGTGAGGCTTTCATGGATGATTTCTTTGCTCAGGTATGCAGTGTGTCTGTCTGCACCACTGTGCATGCATAACACAAAATGCATTTCTACTCTTTGATCCCTGTGTGTGTGTGTGCGTGTGCGTGTGCGTGTGCGTGTGTGTGTGTCTTTCAGATTGAAGATATCCGCAGTAGTATTGACAAGATTGATGAGAGTGTTACAGAAATCAGAAAGCTCTACTCCACCATCCTGTCTGCCCCGACCTCTGACCAGAGTAACGCAGATCAACATATTGACATGTGCTGCCTGTGACTTTCAGTCTGTGTGAGTGATGCTCCATTTCGCCCTCTTTCAGAAACACAGGATGACGTCGAGGCCCTCACCAATGAGATTAAAAAGTCGGCCAACAATGCAAGAAACAAACTTAAGAGTTGGTATTGTTTGGTTTCCTTCTCCAGCACACTCTCTGGTTAACGCTGTTTCAACACTGTCACTTTTACAAACATACATCAGATTGTGTCTCTGTAGTATGCTTAATGTTGTGTTTTGAGTAAAAGGAGCGGTGAACACTGTCTGTGTGTGCGTCAGGTATCGAGCGCCAGCTGGAGTCAAACACAGATGAGAGGGCCTCGGCCGACCTCAGGATACGCAAGTCACAGGTCAGATATAGTAGGTCTGACCCAACCATGCAGTGCGTGTAGCACTTTCCTCACGCAGGCTGCAGACACACACACACACACACACAGCACCGACAGCTGATGTCACAAATCCTGCTGTCAGTCAGTGCGTGTCTTTTATATGTGTGTAAATGAGTCAACAATGCCGTCCTCACACTGAGATGTAAAGATGGACGGCGCTCTAACGTTCACTTGACGTCTGTGTGAGAGCCTGTCATTGGAGCGTCTGCCTTCTTATTTCCCTTAGCACGCAATTCTGGCCAAAAAGTTTGTAGAGGTGATGACAAAATACAACGAGGCACAGGTGGACTTCAGAGACAAGAGCAAGGGACGGATCGCCCGCCAGCTGGAGATCAGTGAGTGCCAGCTGCTGAATGGATCATGTGCTTATGTTAAAGCTTGATGTGGAAACCTTTTTGAGCACAGCTTCACGACCCCTTTCATTTTCCTTTTTTTTTAACAATATGTGAACAGATTCACAGCATAAATGCTCTTAATGCTCCTTAAACCTCACAGTAGTTTCACTGGACTCTGGTTACGGCCCTGACACTACCGTCTCCCTCTTTGTCGTGTCTTCTTATTCCGTATTGTCGTCTATCGTGGGTCTTATCACAGGTGCAGGCTGTGTTTGACTTTCTCTTACCACTGACGGCTGCTAGGCTTTAAACTTGTTTATGTGCTGTGTACTGTGCTCACATACATGGCCCTTCAGATAATGCTTTGGTTTTTAAGTCTAATAAAATAACAAATATCTGACAGAGTCCACAGAGCCATACATGTAATAATAGCCAATGAGGTGTTTTTATGGTTTTACTGTCACCACGTCAGCACCACACAATCACCTTTTACATCAGTCTCTTCAAAATATTAGTACAAAAGGCTCCTTGTAGTGTTCTCAGTGTGATCACACGTGTTTTTACTGACTGATACATGAGTTATTGTCTCTGTGATGCTTTCTGCTGTCTTTGAGCTGCATAACTGTCCTCTGTTTGTACCAGCTGGAAAAACAACCACTGATGAGGAGCTGGATGAGATGCTGGAGGGAGGAAACTCTGCTGTCTTCACAGCAGGGGTAAGCCTGGCAGCATGCGCATGCACGCGCAGACCGAGCCCCTGCGGCAAACCAGCGTCTGTGGTCAGAAGCCTGAACTCTTAGCGTCCGGTGGAGTGCCAGACGCTGTTACCGCTGTCCGCTCTTACAAACAGGAGCTATTATCGTAGTCCGGCTGGTGTGTGTTTGATGGTGTCACTGTGATCTCCACTCTGTCGGCAGCTGGTTGCCTTTTTCATACTATTTTTATTATCTGTCATTTAATTACACCTCCATATGAATTTTAATGGTCTGTGTGTTACACGGCAAACTTGTCAGGGAAATGTCCCCTCACCCCCAACCGGTCGCAGCAGATGGCCGTCCTCACTGAGCCTGGTTCTGCTGGAGGTTTCTTCCTGTTAAAAGGGAGTTTTTCTTTCCCACTGTCACCAAGTGCTTGTTCAAAATGGATCATCTGACTGTGGCAGTTTTCAGTCTATTATTGTATAGTCAACCTTACAGTGTAAAGCACCTTGAGGTGACTGCTGTTGTGATTCGGTGCTGTGTAAACAGAACTGCTAGACTGTTTGTAAGGACTCCTAGCACACGGCTCAACTTTCATTTCACAACTAATTTTAACTATAAGGAGAAATAATTAAGTCAGGTAATCAATAGAAAACAAATTGTTATCTATTTGGTAGCCAGTGAAGTCATTTTGAATCAAAATGTCTCCATGTGGTGACTTTCTGCTCGTCTCAGTCTGCGTTTGTTCTGTAGGCACGTTTCTTACTGTTTAGTGTCGTCACACCAAACTGGGAGACGATCGTGTTCGCTGGATTAACATGTAGATGCATTTTGTGCTAATCTGTAGTTTTGGACTAGAAGATTCTCTGTTTATGAACTTACCTGTGGTGTATTCTTTTTAACTCGTGTGTCTCTGGTCCTTCCACCTCACACTCCCTCCCCCCACAGATCATGGACTCTAAGATCAATCAGCAGGCCCTGAATGAGATCGAGGCTCGTCACAAAGACATTATGAGGCTGGAGAGCAGCATTAAAGAACTCCACGACATGTTTGTTGATATTGCCATGCTGGTGGAGAACCAGGTTTGTAAGACTTTTGGTGATACAGAATATTGTCACACTGTGAGCTCCACTTCTTAGCCGTGTTATAAAACATACAGGCTTGCCCTCTCCTTGCCTTGCACTTTCTGCTGACTTGCATGATTTGTAAAATTGAACTGAACTGAACGAGTTATTGTCTTTGAACAGTAACTCTCGCCCTGTTTTCCCAGACAGCCCATCATGCACAGAGCTTGTTTAACTGTCACTAAGCCTTTTCATTACTTAGGCTTCATTGCACAGCCGATTTAAAAAAAAAAAAAAAAAAGATCACATGTGTAATAAAACACGTGTGTTTCCTACTTTGTGTTGCCTCTCGTGTTGTGTCCCCTGCTAGGGTGGGATGATTGACAGAATCGAAAGCAACATGGACCAGTCGGTGGGCTTCGTAGAGAGAGCCGTGGCCGACACCAAGAAGGCTGCCAAATTCCAGCAGGAGGCTCGCAGGGTGAGTGCAGACTGACTGAAGAGGAGAAGAGCGGCTGTGGGAATGTGTTGGTCACAGCAGGCTGTGCCCTGGGTCAGTGTTTCCTCTAATGATGGCATCAGCCAGATAAATCCACCAACTAGTGAAGCTTAGATGCAGAAACTACACATACATACTGTAACACTGACCGTCTGCTGACTGTACAGCTGAGTGAGAAAGAGGTTGTAGCAGGTCGGCTCGGCAGAACAAGATCACTGGCGGATGAGGATACTCCACCTTTCCACCCTAAATGCTTCTGTTTGGGATCTTTGGTCGTTCCCTGATCCTGATGCAGGGCGTCTCTGAGTAGTGGACCATCTGAGCCGCGTCCCTGCTTAAGCCACACAGCAAAGCCACTGCATGTTACAGCATGGTGCAGTCGTTTTCACATATTCCTGGGTAAACATGTCTTTTTGTGAAGCAAACAGGTTGACCCTCATTGACTCCAGTTACTTTGTGACTGTTGTGTTTTGGGCACTTTGGGAGTCAGATGAAGCGAACGCGTAACTGTTCAGACACTTGGGACCTGGGCTGTAGTTGTAGGGCGTGCTTTAGTCTCGCTCAGCCCGACGGGGAGTCACATCGTTTAACGCCAGCTTCTGTCTCTGCAGAAACAAATGATGATCTTCTGCTGCTGCGTGATTTTGGCCGTCGTCCTCGGTTCGTTTGTCTACAGCTTCATCAAATAGAGAACCCGAGTGAAGAACGTCAGCCCGCTGTCTGAGTCCACGGGAGGCTGCAGGGCACGTCTGCACTCAGTTTGCTCTCATTGCATTAAACATCAGGAACAAAGGCCTCGCATTTCCAAAACCATGGCGACAGCTTTCTTCTGGTTCCAGTCTGTGTACCGTTACAGGCACAGCCCTGTGTTCCTTACCTGTCCAATAACAAGCTGAATATGACTCTGTGCACAGAACAGAAATCCTGGAGAGCTTTGAGTGCAGTGACCAACACGTCGATAATCCCAAGGATGTGGACATTATAGGGCTACATAAATGTTTCATGTGTTTGCATTAGCTCATCGCTACATAGCTGTGCTCAGAGAAGTGAAAATGTGTGTGATATGTCTTTGATCTATTTACTGCTGCAGTACTCATAAGAAGTTGTTCTGATGTGGAGTAATCTTTTATAACCAAACTTGGATTTAAGACATTTGAAAAATGTGCAGGATGAAAGGTCACCGACATGTTTCCATAGTGTCCAAGGCCTGTGAATGATTAAAGCATGCGATGTGAGTGTGACTGCCAGCCTGCTCCATTTTCAGTTACTGATTTGTCCACTTATCATGCCAATATTTAGAAAAGTGCACCTGATTTGAAAACAACTTTTGAATACTGCATCAATGAACAGCTTTTATTAGGAAGATTAACTGTTCTGTTGCTTAGGCAGGAATAGACAGCAGAGGGTGTTCATTAATATTAGAGTGAGGTGATTACAGCAGGGCACGTCTGTCATGTACCAGCAGTGACACAGCTGTTGTTTTCTCTGTGGAGCTCATACCTGTGCTGCAGACTCCCCCGTGTCCACAGCAGGCCTATCGACAGGCCTTTAGGAATCCCAGTAAAAATCCACATAGGGAGGTTTTAACCTTGAAGTGATTAAAAATGGCTTCTCTTAGACGCTGTGTGACCCAGGAAGTGATGTTCATTTTCAATGTGTTAGATTAGAAATACAAATGATTGATTTTACTGTTTAGATCTTTGTTATTTCTGTGTTTATTACAATGACTGAATTCTCATATTTGCATGATGTGATTCTGTGTCTCCTTGAAGGGCTGTTTTTTATGCTTGTTAGTCTGACACTTGCTCTGATTTGATCTGTGGTGTGGGATGTCGTGCAGCCCACTCGTGAACTGAGAGCCTCCTCTCCTATATCAAGATTTTTGAAAATTTGTGCTCCAATAAAATTCCCATTGGAAGACTTGTGAGGCATCTAAATACACTGATGGCAGACTCTTTAGTTGTGCAGTGTGTTCAGAAAAATAACCTGGGGAAAAATGCACATTTGTGCTACCAGGAGAGGACAGACCACAGGCAGATGTTGTGTGACAATGAAATATCACAGATTTTATTATTTGATCCTGTGACCGTTAAATATCACATTCCGGGGAGTGAGATGTGCATTCACAGGGGCAAGCTAGAAGGTCTGGTCCGCCGATGCTTCCAGCTCTCCATCATTAGCTTCTGTCCCACTTCGTACGGGCTGTGTTTGTGTCTGCTGCTGACTGAAGGCCGTGACTTTGAGCACGGCGGACTATTTGGAAAAGTGTATCGTTTGTAGTTTTCTTCACTTTTTGAATAAAAATGAATCTGACATTTACTACACTTCCAGGTGGCTATTGATATTTTATTTCACCTTAGCGTTTGTCGACGTTTTCCTCTCGCTCGCCGTATTCAAGATGTACGTGTTTGACAAACAGTCCCTGCCACCAATCACGAGCGCCACGCAACATCTTCCAGCCAATCAACAGTAAGCTGTTCAACGTTCACTTCCATTTATGGAGCTGCGGGCACTTCCTCGTTGGGTTGAAGGCTACAAAACGTGTCCGTCCGATGTGAGCCTCTGGGAGAAGTAAACAGGCCACAGGGGGCGTAATACATCTCAGATTACGGCAGGTGTTTGTAAGTGGACGGATCTCCGTTGCGATGGGGGTAGGCATTTAAAACGCATTATTTTTGTGTAATTGTGTTATTTGAAAGTAATGACTAGTTGTATTGAGTCATGGGCGGTGGCTATTGTAATAACTCTTAGCGCGATTGGCTAGTCCTTTTGACTGATTACGCATTTGGCCACTAGTTAACCTGTTTTGGCTATATCAACCAATTAGATATGAGTTTGTTTTCGAAGTGTGCTGTTATTGGTTGCTTCCCAGTTTCTTTATATGTTGATTGGTTAGTCCTATCCAATCAGAAATTACCACTCCTTCACGTGAGTGGCACAGCTATCGACCAATGAAAGGATCGTCGGCAATGGTCCAGCGTCCGTTTCTGGGCGGGATCTAGTGACGTTCTGTATTGGAACGGAAAATGGCGGCTGTTCGGAGACGGAACTAACTTTAGTACCATGCTAGGACTAAAGGCAGCAATAGTGCCAGCTTCTTGTTATTTTTTTTAAATATTGATAACCATTTCGGAGTCATGTCGACTTTTTGTCTCTGTAGGGTAGTGACAGAGCGGTTTCATAAGCTAGAGACGAGAGTGTGGATGTTAGAAACCAAATAAAGAAGCTCGAACATTAAACGGTCCTGTCGGATGTTCTAAAAGCCAGTGAGTCCGGCTCTGTATCTGACTAAACTGTAAGAAGTCGGTGGATTAGAGGTAGGCAGAGAGCCCTGACAGGACAGTCCACACCACAGAGAAGGCTCCTGTGGGACCGTTCACTGCACATTGGTTTCTATAGGGAGCATTGGCATTCACCCGCGTTTGGCTCCATGAATGAAAATGGATGATTCCAAACTGCGCTACAGCAAAAGACTGGTAAGTCTGGGGCGGACTCCAACACACTGGTTCTGCTACCTCCGCATGGGCCCTCTTTTCTGTTACAGAGAGAGACCACTGCAGGATGCAGGCTCTGGTTCCAAAGCAGTCACAACGCTCAGTGTGTGACTGCAGTCAAATCACTGCAACTTGATCTCTGAGCTTCAGGTTCATGCGCCCTTGTGCAGTACCATATCTCTGGTAAAGCTGCACCACAGTATGTCCCGGGTTTGTGAGGGTGACGCACACAGGATGGCATTGTTAGACAATATGCTGTAAGCCAGGGGTCTCAAACTGAAATGAGCTGTGGGCCACTGCTGTCGTCTCATTGGAGCCACTTTAGTGTTCAAGTAGTACAAAAACACACAAACAAGAAAACACCCACAAATATTTCTGAAAATGTAGTTTTTTTATTTTAAATATTGTATAAGAAGACAAAACTGCACACGTGAACACTGATTCTTTTCCTCTTCTTACCTGAAGCCTTTCAGTGAACGACCACATAAACACATCGGTCCTCTCTTCCTGTCCACACACGTGGCAGCACTGCTGCTGTCATTGTGTTCATATTTAACAAAATCAAAGTGCAGACAGAAGTGTCACATCAGTTTGTGACTCTGTCACTGAACTAACACAGCCTCAGCATGCTTGGACTCTCTGCTCATAAACAACTTATTTTAATGTTGCACTCAACAACAACAAATCCTCCCTAACAAATCAAAAGAGCTGCATTATATTTAATCACGTCAGTGTTTGAGAGCCCTGCTGTAGATGTTGAGCAGTGGCTAGCTTACATCATAACACCGTCAGGCAGATGCCACCGTCTGCTGGGATGTTCTGCTACTGTGGCTGCGTTTCTGTAGCCTCCATCACATTCACATTTCGTTTGTGTGGCGCGGTGAGCTTGTTGGCGTAGACCTTCAGACTTCACGTGAGCTCTTTTTCTGTAGGATGAGTAGAGTAGACTTTATTGGGGTTATAAAGGTACAACAGAATTTTGGCTACCATCTCTTCTGTGCCCATTTAGGGCTTAAATCTGGGACTCTCCACCAGCTGCTCTTAGATCTGAAGAGGCTTCTCGGATGAAACGTCTTCAAGAAACTTAAAGATGTCCAGACGCTTTTCTTTCCGAGCTCCTCAGACTACGATGACCTTGGGTGTTGTCGATCCAAGTCAGCTGTTTGGACAGTGCGTGGAGTTTTGTGTACCTGGAGAATTCCTGTTCATATTCCTTAGAAGTGTTTTGAAACTTTAACCGCAAGTTCATGTACGGGAACTTTGTTATTTACTTTGAAAGTGGAGCTATTAAGGAGGTAACGTTTTGTTTAAAAAGGACATTATATTGTAAAAGGTCAGAGTCCTGAGCAGATGATGACGGTGATGGACACACACTTTTCACATGCAGGTTCCACGTACGTGCATTATCAGTACGTACCCCTAAGTATTTGTTTGACATCATCATAATGCAGGG
>VOQK01034130.1:0-12702 GCA_015052645.1 Benitochromis conjunctus
CCTGCCTTTAAGTCCAAATGCTTGTTGGTTCTACTGCATCCTCTGACAAAATTAAATTTGCTGGAGTTTTTCCTTCCCACTGTCACCAAAGCACTTGCTCATAGGGGGTCATATGATTGTTGGGTTTTTCTCTGTATATATTATTGTAGGGTCTACCCTGCAATGTAAAGCGCCTCGAGGCCCTATTTTTATGAAAATATAGTTATGGTATAAGAATCTTAAATCTTTTGAATACTCATGTTGCTTTTACGATTATGTGATTTTTAATGTCTCATCTTTTTATTATTCCTAACCCTCATATTTCTTTCTGTTAGTGAGACACAGAACATATTAACATTTTGTCACTGTATCAATTCACAGTCTTGTTGCTAACTTTGCCTGACATTTGGTGCTGAGCAAGCTGTGAAGGGTTTCATCAGAGCTTTTTCCGTTGAAAAACCAGATGCCTGCTGCTGCTGAAAGGCAGGCTGATGAGAGCAGTGAGACTGAAACCAACTGTGTCTTTGCAAACCAGAAACAATGAGCTGAAAGATGCTATAAAGGTTGGTCAAGCTGAGAGAGTGCTATATTGTTAGGTGATAATTCTCTACAGGTGTGTCAGTATGGGTGACATTTATCACATCAGGCATAGGCATTTCGCCCTTTGGAAGATATAAATCTTTATTGGACAGCTTTAGAATAAATTCCATATTTTCAGTGAGCTTTCTTCCACGAGAACAGAGGCAGCAATTTTCCTGCCAATTCAGATTTGGGGTCATTCATTAAACTGCTGTGTTGAGTCAGCCAGATAATATTAGTATTACTGTAAATATGTCTTATTTTATTGCCTTTTGCTCTATCTGGATATGGAAAGATTCCTGATTACTTTGGAAGCCATCAGGAAAATGAAACATGTTATCACTGCCGACTGTCTAAAGAATGAAACAGCTGTAATAAAAAAAATCACAGTTAATCAATGAACATATAAAAACCTAAGCCAACTGCTAGCTGTCACAGGGATTTAACTCCACCGCGGCCAAATATGTGTATTTCCTGTCTTGTCTAAGAAGGAGACGGTGCAGCCTGTTGAGAACATCCTTTAACTCTATACTCTCACCATCAGCGAGGAAGATGATTTAGCGTGCACTCTTAAAACGTTACACTGCTGCGAACAGATCAGGCTTGTGCTGTTGCAGCAAGATGTTTGCTGCCTTCCCTTGAGTCAGTCCCCAACAGACTGACTCAATGTGCTGAGGTTAAGCTGTAATGACACAGTCACTATCACAGAGTGACATATGGTGTGTGTGTGAAAACTCTTATTTAAGCATATTGCTTGCTCCCAGCTGAAAAAAAGTGATAATGAGAGAGGTTAAAGAGTTAAAGTGTGAGTGTATATAGAAGGGTGTGCATGGGAATAAGTATGGCTTTTTGTACATGGGAACATATGCCTGCTCACACTGAGCAGGTAGCTCTAATAGTTTCATCTCAGCTACACAGTGAGAGATTCACCCACCCACCTGCTGTTCAAAGCTTGTGATTGTGAGAGGTAGCCAATCAAAAGAAAGTCTGCTTGGAAAGCTACTCTACCAGGATAAGTCCTAAAATAACAACATGAACTTAGAAATGAACACAACTGGTCTCCTTTACAGAGTGGCAAAATGTCAGCTTACTTTTCACAGGTTGTTTTCCTTTTTTATATATATGAGGAGAACATAAGCAACAGAATGATTAGCTTCTTTGATATTTTTTCTTGGAAGTTTAGCCCTGCTTGGATGCCCTGTAATCACTTATAGATGTCTGTCATTGTTAACATTAATGATGTGTGTTCTGTTATTGAATCCAAGCTTACTGTTTTCATACTTACAGTTTCATTCATGCTAGCTGCTAATGTAGGAGCAAGATTTTTTATGCTAACATCATCGGTGTGTGCTATGGGAGTTTACATGATAAATAGCAAAGACAAAGAATGTTTATGAAATGCCAATATACATACACATTTCAGCAAGTTGAACTCCGAGCGCTCTGTGTTTACCTGGAGGGACCAAGATCTTAATGGTTTTTCAATTGTGATTGCCACCAAAAGCTCGAACACTAGACTTTACCTCAGTATTTTGAAGAAAAGTGTCAGTAAAAACAAGAAATCCTGTGACAGATAGATTGTTGATAAAGTTCAGATCTTGTTTAGCATTTGTGCAAGACAGAAATAAAAATGTGAAAAACAGGACTCTCAGATTCTGTCGAGGCCACCATTACGTTGGGTGGCTGCTGGTCAAAACAACATAACCAAATAGCCGTGTCTTTTTTGAATGTCAGGTGACTGCTTTGCTTTATGGGGCTTTAGACCTTCGTGAACTCGACATGGAACTAAAGGTTCTGAAGCCTGGAGGTTGAAAAACATTAATTATAACCAACTGTGAAATGCATAAATTGTCGTGACACTGGGATGAAACTGTCTGTCTGTCTGCTAAGCAGTCATCTGTAACTATTTGCAAACCCAACTTAATGATGTCATATCCATGCCTTGGCCACTCCATATGTACTGTTGGTGTGAACAGGTAGAGATGAAAAAGGAGAGGCGGTTGCAAGCCTCTGGGGATGTGCGCGCCCTGGCGCCTTCATTGGCATCTCTAATTAAAACAGTCGACTTGGATCACAGAGGAAGTCTGCTAATTGAATTCCACTGTTGGATGTTTATTTTAGCCTGTGTGAAGTTTAAATTTAGAACAAATAAACTGGGGCCTTCAACAAGAGAACTCAGAAGGCAAAAAAAGTGTGAATTGTAAAGCCCAACCAAATCATTATTGAGTGTTTATTAACTTGAGTCATTTTAATACATTAAAAAACGTGTGTTCTATAGAAAGGCTTTCTTCTGTATGTATACACGGACCAAATCTTCTGACTGAAAAAAATGGGTTTTCCTTGTAGTGCTGGTCAGCTCCTGCAAAGTGAGCAGAAAACCTCTTAAACCACAGGAAGTACAGTCTCTGCTTTCTCTGCTTTGTTGTAGCCTTGTTAGCATTTCTGGGAGTTCTTAAAGCTGCCATGTTGACTGCTGTATTAGTTATTATTCATCTCTGGCTCACTTCAACAGTATGGCTCTGCTGGAAGTTTCTTCCTGCTAAAAGGGATTTTTTCTTTCCTGCTGTCTCCAAGTGCTTGCTCATACGGGGATGTCTGATTGTTGTTTTTCTTTCCATCATTGTAGGGTCTTTACCTTACAACATAAAGTGGCCCGAGGTGAGTCTTGTTGTGATTTGGCACTATATACCGTAAACATTGAACTGAATTTAGAAATTTCCTTGGAGTCATACAGTTGTCTTTTAAAAATAAACAGGACAAGATGTGAAATTCAGTTCTCTTATATGCCCCTCATCCATTTCCCACATTTTAATAACACCATAGCTTGCAACTTTGGCTTCTTTCCTGTGCTAACTGCTTTATTGTTGTTACCTGATATCAGTTTTGCTAAACAGGAAACAGAAAGTGAGCTCAACTTCACAGTGGACACGTTAACTGGCGGAAAGTTCATAGAAGAAGCCCACAAGCCCACACACACACATCACCTAACTCAAAGGCATAAAACCCCACTAGCAATGTATACTAGCTCACATCCCATTTTGTGAAAGTTTTGGACGGGACAACATACGGACAATTTGTAGAGGCTTCTGGGCATTCAGAAAATGCAGTATGCCTTTAATGTGGCACCAGGGAATGTCTTCAGCCAACTAACAAGGGCATGCTCATCAAATTTCACATCAGTTCAGTCATGAGACACTGTTTCCTGTGTATAAAGTTAACATTTGGCCTAAGGGTGGAACAAAAGGAGAGACTTCTTCCACTGAGAAGCATAAAAGTGCTTTGAGGGAGCCACTCATTTTGTACAACTAGGACTTCTTATATGGCTCTAACCAGGTAGCAGCAAAGCTCCCAAAGGGGAGCTCTGTTTTTCTAATGAATCATCCTCAGGGGACCACTAATACCTACAAATAAAAAGATTTCTTTGGTCGTTTTCCCTAGCACATCATATCCTACATCAGACCGTGTGCTCTCTTCTGTCTGCCACTTTCTGCTTGCTTCATTTAGTGCTGGGATTACAGCTGGTCCCAAATGTTGAGCAGTGCAGCAATGCTACAAATATCTTTATGACCCCAAATGTTGTGATTATCATATAATAAATATTGTCATAATTTGTTTAAGTGTTGGTCTAAATTGCTCTCATAATCAGACTGTGATAGAAGAGAACTTACAACAACTCATACAACCTCATCAATCCCATCCTCTCTTGTGGATGTTTGTTGATTGCTTTCATGGGAGTAGCTTATTAGTTACCTTTGTATGAGGGGGGATATCCCAAAGCTTGGTGGATTGGTGGAATTTTTTCTTTTCAACAGTGCTGAACACCAGCTCTATTCCATTTGTTTAAGATTTTATTTTCTGAGGTCTGAAATCAGGTTAGAGTGGGCTGTAATGGTGCTGAGGGAGCTGTCCTGATTACCCACCATGCCTTCCAAAAGTAATAATGTCTGTGCTCGAAAAAATATGAGAAACTGCCTCCTATAAGCGTAAATGAAATTGAATTTCCTTTGGCAACCCATAAGTTGACTACAAAGACAGTTTCCACCTTGTATTTGCAAATTTTCTGCAATATTCCCCTTAATTAAGTTTTCTGCATTTCTGTTCCGCACCATTATTTTACATTAAATATAGTCCCGTTCTGTGTCATTATGTGCAAATAATGTGGGGCTGTCACTGAGTATAATCAGCATCATTAGCGCTAGTGTGTGCGAAACTTTGTAAAACCTTAATGGACATCATCAAACGTCTGTCATTCCTCAACACCTGCCATCAGACTGCTTTAAGGCTTCTGTTCTTAGTGCTGTTGTTCCTTGGAATATAATATTTACAGTGTGTTGGTTGACTTTTGAACCTTCTCCTGGGTAATTAGCCACATGCACGTGAAACATGAGTGCGATGGGAAAAAGGAAAAAAAGAAAACGTTCCTGTAAGCTCTCATTTGTCCTTGGAACTTTGCTAGGTGAATTCTGATTATATAATCAAGAGTACTTTCTAATAAACACCAGCAAATATCAGTGAGCACCATTAGCATTTGTGCTTAAAATACATAAATGAAATGGAAACAATCAGAGCGAACTTAATTGCGATCCATATTCAGCGAGCCAGGCATCCAGGCAGCAAAATAACAACACAGCAGAAGCCCTCTGAAGTAGCTTGGCAAGGGTTTTTATTGTCATGTAACTGGCTTTCTGCGTTCATGTTTTTAATAATACATATTTATTAAATAATGGATTTTTATTGTGGCCAAATGCCTCATAATGGTCTGATCTGTGCTGCTATCCTTAAACGATATTCTGAGTGATTCACACTGTATTTTACAGCACTGCTGTAGGTACAGTGTCAGCTTGTCTACCCACTTTATATAAACGCCCATTAGCATCTGCACTTTTCCCACAGATAGATTTAGTTGGTGGGTAATTAACCCTGAATGATGCTCATAAAGCCATCTGCTATTGTCTTCCAGCGACAGCTCTGTGGTGAAAAGTCAAATGATCAGTGATTTCATCACGGCCTGTCCACATGGATACTGTCACTTATTCTGGCTGATTAAAGTTCCATATGTTCTGTGTAAGGCTAGATGACATGAAAGCTATTATACAAAATATTAGGCTAACACATGTTACTAATCAAATTAATAAAGGCTGTTTACCTAAATAAAACAAAACCCCCATTGATGCCATTACTAACATCTATGTTTACCTGTCATTTCTTTTAAAGTCCCTGCTGTGAAAGAGGTCTGTATCTCTGATACATCTGACATTCAGGACCTTAATTTCACATCCACACTTCTTTGCAGGTTGCAGATTATGATACTAGCACAAGATGGCAGCGTCCATTTCCAAGATATTGGTATAGCAGAAGGAAGGACTGACACTTCATACATTTAATTCAGGCATCTTGTTATTCTCCATCTGGTTCATCTGGACTTTAACTGGGAACAGTCCTAATCTGCAGGACCTTTAAATGCTGCTGCACCTTTTTAAGGTGAACATAAGCGCTCACTCTTCTAATTGTCTTTTTAATTAATTAATTTATTTTTACAGGCAGACGTTTCCTACAGGAAAAGCACAGGTGGTACTAATCAATTACAGCAACCTAAAAGTCACAGTCATAACTTCATTTAGAGGAGCTTGAAACTGAAGCAGCTAAATTGGGTTTAGTTCTCTCTCTCTCTCTCTCTCTCTCTCTCTCTCTCTCTTCAAACCTGTGATTTCCCTAGTGTCTAAACATCCTCTGTTAAAAGGCATGTAGCTGCTCCAGGTAAAGAATGATTAACGCATTTATGTTTACCCTTAGGCAGCTTAATCATTTAAATGAGGCTGGAGAAAGATCATGGTCAGGATTAAAGCAGTAATTTTTTCTTGCAGCATAATCCATGGGTTGTTTTTTTTTTTCTCGTTTTTTGTGGAGCTGTTTGGAAATCACAGAATCCCTAAAAGAAAAAAAAAAAGTTTTGACACTTTGGTGCAACATGCTAATACAAACAGAATTTGAGGACCTGCAAATCTCAAACCCATAATTAATTCACAGTAGAAAGCAGAAATTTGATCGCAGAATTTTTTTTTTTGTTTGTTTGTTTTTTAAGTTGAGACAGGGGCAACATTTACCATGGGGTGGCTGTAGCTCAGGAGGTTGGGTGTCCAGGTCATCATCACTTGGGTGGTTCAAGCCCTGGTTGCTCCAATCTTAATGCCAAATATCCTTGGGGAAGATACTAAACCCAAGTTGCTATCCATGTGAATGTTAGATAGTTAGATAAGCACAGAAAAATGTGCATGGGTGGATAGGGTAACCTTTCAGCATTGAGGGTGCTTTTCCAAATATGGAAGCTCCCAATTCCAGATGTTTAAGCTACCAATCCCACCCCCACCTTGAGCCCATCTGTCACTAATAGTGGAATTATAACAGGGATTAGCTCTGAGCCCCTTCTTGTTTGCAAGAACCAGAGCTTCCCAACAATCATATGACCCCCTATGAGCAAGTACTTTGGCGACAGTGGGAAGGAAACACTCCCTTTTAACAGGAAGAAACCACCAGCAGAACCAAGCTCGGGGAGGGGCGGCCATCTGCAGCGACCATTTGGGGTGAGAGAAGGAAGTCAGGATAAAAGACATGCTGTTGTTCATATAGTACAGTGGGAGGATCTCTATTGAAGCTGCTATGTGTCCCTACTTCTCTTATAAACACCCTATAAAGCCAGTATGCTCATGTACTGTTAAATCCAACATTCACTCACATATTAATTATGTTCTCCACCAACTCAGTGTAAATATGTATATGTATGTCTCTACTGAGGTGGGAAAATAAGAGCAAACCCATAAAACTGAGGACTATGAAATCAAACAATGTTTTAAAAGATGCCAAAATGCTCTATAAATCTGAAAGGAACTGCTAAAATGTCCAAAACAGGATTTTAATTTGATAAGCAAGTGCATGGTTGGGGTTTTTAATGCGTCTTATACTGCCATCATTGCTGTTTAATTTCTTTTGACTTGTCCATTAGATTGCTTTAGACAACAAAACAGTGAATCATGCATCACAAAACTCTCAGGGGCAACACAGAAAAATTAAAGCCACACCTTCACGGTTGGCACTGGGTTTAAATAAATGCAAAGTGATACACAGACAGTACTAATTGCATTGCTAAGTGTTGTTAATTTGGAAGCAGAGTCGTGGGTGCAGGGTCTAGACAAAGGGACAGATGACTGGTGACGACAAAACAAAACACTGCTGCAAGTTTTAATGAGGCAACGGGGGACTGCCCATCAAATACTCATATCTCAGATAGAAAGTACAAATACCCACATGCTTTAGTGCACTATGCACACACATATGTACACAAGAGGAAATGGAGAGAGTCGTGAGTGCAATATGCAACAACCACAAATAACCTTGCCTTACAGACGT
This sequence comes from Benitochromis conjunctus, assembly GCA_015052645.1. Lineage (NCBI taxonomy): Eukaryota > Metazoa > Chordata > Actinopteri > Cichliformes > Cichlidae > Benitochromis > Benitochromis conjunctus. Next base: position 7,963 of record VOQK01034130.1, read on the forward strand.
TTGGCTGATTTGCTGCACCTCTGATGAATTCTGTCTTTACCAAAACATGCCTGTCTCAGACCTGACGAATGAGCTTAATGGGTCAAAAGATTAAGCCCAATATTCCCCATGTCAGACATGTCAATCATAGCATGGTGAGCTGCATTTACAATGTAACAGCAATATCAGAGATTATGCTTTGAAATGCAGGCCTAAATACCCCTGCATTACAGCTCTGAAATATAGACCTAAAAATCCAAGATTATACTTCAGTGAAATAAAGCCTTTAGGCCTAATCCATATTCAAAGTCTTGTCTCTAGCTGGGCTGTCGGCTTCTGTAACCTAGTTCTGATGGCTGTTATTGGGGAAAGCTGCTTTGTACTGGTCAGTTGTGTGATGAGGGCTTGGACACGGTCTGTCGAGTTGACCTATATTTGGCTGCCTGCCCTGTCTGCAAAATCAAAAACCAGAGCTTCCCTTGTGTTTTATTCTATAGGCAAATTGGGCCTCCTTCACTTTAAGTTCCAATTCTCTGATTAAGTTCAAGCTTGGATGAACCGTCAGGTTAAATGTGTAATCAAGCCAAAGTCAGGAGAGACTTTAAACACAGCGCATGATCAGGACATCCTTCACCATCAGTGTACAGGAATTTCTAGCATTGGTGCAGCAATGTATTAGTATGCACATTGATTTTTGGGGGGAGGGATTAATTCTAACACCACCATGCTGAGGTAGTCCCAGTGACAATACTAAGCTCTCGTCACACAGACCTTGGAACCAGTTGGCTGATCGCCAGAGAAAATTGTGCATTTTCCCAGCAGGTTGATGAGTGGGCTTGGGAGGTTGCTTGGTGTCACTGGTGTGCTTGGTCACAAAGAAGTATATGTTACTGCACAAAGAAAACCCTCCATGGGATTGCTTTGGTTGCCAGTAGATTGCTGCAGTAGCACATAATTTCTCTGGAAGATGCAAACTTGTCTTCAACCACTTGCCAACTACTGACTAAGCAGTAGTGAAATTATGAATGTAAAGTGCACGGAAGTGAAGTGGTTGGTTTCAGCAGTGAGGCACAACATTCTGGTTTGTGTTGCACTTTTTCAAGTTTTACTACCACTCAGTTGTTAGTGTGTCTTTGCAGACAAATCTTAATCTTTATTCAAACTACAGGCAACTACAGCAATTTGCAAACAAGTAAAACAGCTAGGAGGCTTTAATGCAGAACATTCATTCCTACCAAAGTAACCCAGCAAAAGCCAGCAACGTTTCCCCAGCTGGGTGAGAAATACACATCTTCCCCTAGTGATCATAGGTTGCTAGGGTGTTGCCATCCTGTCTTTAGAACTGTGTCTGTAGTCTGAATGTTTGTCACCATCCTAGTTTGTAGTAATATATTGTCATTTCAGTCCATACAGTAAGTGTTTCATTGCATAAATTAGGGGTACTAGAGGAAAAATCTGGACTCAACAAAATCAGTAGGACTTTTTAAACAGATTGTCATACAGGTGCAGAATCTATGGAGGAATTCTGACGCACTTAAGATTTTGCAGTTTTTCTTCCCTTGATGGCAAACAGTTAATCAGGAGCCAAAGCAGGAAGGTCATGTTAGAGCTGACACATTAGCAATTAAGGGTTCGTCATAGTTTGGGGCAACATTTCAGCCACTGGTGTTGAGGATGGCGTTCAAATTAATGGAATGATAAACACAGAAAATTACTATCAGTACCAATGCATACCTGGATAAAAAAAAAGTGAACACTGGACACTATCAGTCATGGATTGGCCTCCCCAAACCCCAAATGAGGTGTGGCTCAAGTGTTTTCCACAGCACCGTATTTCCCAAATTTATTTTCTAACAGTCTCTTAGTTTTTAATAGAAAAATATCCAACCAGACTTGAACTCATTTTGTATGTCCTGCATAAATCATTTCAGAAGTATTCCCCATGGAGAAAACAGAAATGCACACTAAGCAAGACAATGATAAAAAGCAGAGATGGGAGGTGATGATGTAAGAGATGTGCAAACATGATGAGTACATCATGGCTGTGCAATCAAGACTAAGCAAATAGATTAAGTAGGCTAATGAATGAATGGGCTTAACAGCGGTAGTAATGGGATACAACTCATAAATGGGCATATGTGGTAAAGTCATAATGTGGTATGAAGAACAGCTGCAGGTCATTCCTCAGATCTAGAAATTTCCAGTTGTTAAAAAGGCTCTGTTAGGCGAACATCGCCTCACTGTTAAAATGTTCATTTGTACCAGTCATGCTGCTGGTGTGAAAAAGGCCTATTTCCCAAGTATTAGTGCTGCATGTGTGACTCAGCGTGGATGGTGGATCAAAGAAAATGTTTGATACCGTGATTCTACTGAAGTGACTTGAATTATCTGTCTTCTCCGTTGAACTACCAAGCCACTGAAACTGCAGGATCTTATTCTTGTGTTTCCAATACTTCCAAAAGGAGATCTAATTTCTGTTCCGCTTTTTTGCCTTTTTTCTTTTTTATTCACTGGCCTAATTTCATCTCCGTCATATTTTGTTTTAAGAATTGTATATAATTTTATTCAGTGGGGAGATTTTTACAAAACATTTTTCTGAACTCAAAGGTCAGGTTTTAATGTCCCCACAAGGAAATTCACTGCCATCAATCTGTGTTTCGGAACAATGTCCTACTCGGTGTGGTGTAAAAATATGTCCACCATAGACTGTAAGAAACTCATTGGATTGTCACTGAACAAACTCCTCTCCATCATAGACAACCCATCTGAAGTGTACAGTAACTCTTCTTTCTGTGACAGGTGAACACACCTGTCAGGCATCAGATTTCACACACATATTTCACTATTATGCTGTCTTGCAGCTGTTCTTTAGATTTATAGTGTACATGATTTTTATTAATGCAATTTGCGCTACTCTCCTGTACAATCTCAGTCTTATTTTTTAACACTCCTTTAACCCTTTCATGCATAGTGGTCACTACAGTGGACAGCTGTAGTGACAAATACAAGGCTGTATTCTTGTATTTGTGTCAGTGTTGATGGTACACTTGCACATAAACCACTACACTGGACACTGATGTGTCACTCCATCCCAAAATCATAAGTCATATGTTGTCCACCTAAGTGGACATGTAAAAAACTCTTCTGCTTTCATCTTTAGGAATCAAAAATCTTTTTTGACTCCTAAAGATGAATAAAAATACTTAAGAAAAAAATCCTGATTGAGGTTGTCATAATTCATGCATGAAAGGGTTAACATAAAATCATTTTAATGTTTTATTTTCTCAGTATATTTTGTATAGATAAAAACTTTGCACCATCTCACAGTATAAGGTCCTCACTATGCACCTGTGGCACTTCTGCTTTAACGCTCTAAGTAGCAACAGCCATTGCTAGCAAATGGTTCTTTGTTTTATCAAACTAAAATAAATACCCGAATCCTGAATATCTGTTCAGAGAATTTAAAAACACTAAATGTGATTCAGAACATTTTTGTTTTTGTATGTATTATTTTACACGGTTTAACCATGTTATTATCACATTATAAAATATCTAAAACATTTACAGTAGAATGCACGAAATCCACAAAATAGCAAGAAAAGCAAAAGGAGAAAAGGAGACTCAGCAAAGCTGTGTCTTACTACTACAGACAGAATTCATACTACATCTTAAACTATGTTGTTTATTTATTGCAGATGGTACTTTTTTACTTTGTCATTTTTTTCCCCATGTAACACAATAATTTCCCTTGTGCGGGTAACATTCAGAGGGCAAAACTGCCAAACACAAATGAAACAACGTAGTGTATGACCCTCTTAAGAAACAACTCCCACTAGGGTTAAATACCTCTTAGACCTGAGGAAGCTTCTCAGATGAGAGGTGAAACGTCTTCAAGAAACTTAAAGAAGTCCAGTTGCTTTTCACACAGATGTATTATGTTCAGTTTTGCTTCCCCTGTCTCATCAATCAGCTGTACCAGCTGTCTTCCCCGTTATCCTAAGGTTTTCCTTGTCGTGTCAAAGGTTTGATTTTCCTGGTTTTTGTATTCATGCTATTTTGTGCTTTTTCTTTAGTTTAATAAAACCACCTATTAGTTTATTCCCTGTGTTCTCAGTCCTGCGTTTGGGTCCTACATCTACATATTTTTTCCTACCAGCCGGAAGTTGTCAGGGCATCTCTAGTCTAATATGACAGAGGCCTTAGATACCTGTTAATCCATGCTAACAGACAGCCAAAGAAGAATATAAGAATATTAAGAATACAAGAGTGTCACTGAAAAATAAGCATAAGCATGGCTCGTATTAGCCGAGGGGAAGCCTATAAGAGGGGGGAGGGGGTTGCAAGAGCCTGTAAATATGCTTTTTTTAATGCTATAAAACTGGTCATTTTAACCCTAGAACACCATCGCCGGGTGATTTTCGCAAATGTATTTACATAATTTTCAATATGTTGCATTTGTCTGAGTGTGGTGGGTTCTTGGGTAGCTTCAGCATTGCCTTTGATGGAATTGTGGAGCATTTTTTAGGGTCCCCCCCATGACACTTTTTTTCCCATTTTGTTAGCCATGGCACAGTTGAAAATAAAAGAAGACCACTCTAATTTGTCCTGTGTTGTCATATTGATGTATTGATATGTGATATATTTTGTTGACAAGTACTTTTAATTGGGTATATTATATTGGGTAAAAATAACCCGGCGTTAGTGATGGTGTTATTATTTTTAGCGATAGTGTTCTAGGGTTAACATTGTGTTGGAACTTCT
>VOQK01034134.1:0-13995 GCA_015052645.1 Benitochromis conjunctus
TAAGAGTATCGTTTGGAATTAAACATTTTTATTTTATTTGAAATTACAATCTAATTCTATTCACCTACAAATACACACTGGAATAAGGACGTAACCAGTCAGGACACAAAGAAATACTTATACTGGAAGTAACTTTAAGTAACGTGTAACTAGTCTTAGGTAGTGCTCCAAACATCCGTCATGCAGATCAATATAGTGAATATTAAATAAAGAAAAAATGTACTTTGATGTACTTACAGTATAATTATTTCTTTGTTTCCTGGACAAACCAGACTCATTTTATTGTACCTGTAAGTTGTTACGTCCCAGCCTTGGGGTAACCAGGACCCAACATGAAGGTGCAATTCCCCCAACTCCAACCACTCCCAAGAAAGGCCAGCAACAAGGCAACTGAAGTGCTAGCAGCAATTTATTTGACTTCGGACATGAGCAGTGGCCAAAACAACAAACAAAAAGTTCCTAATGTTCCCTAAGCTTCCCTATCAAATAAAAACAAACAAAAGACAATTCTCTAACCTATGCTCCTATCCAAAAACATGAGAAAATGTTAAACAAAATAAAAGGGCTTCTCACTCCTACTTAACTTGCTGCAGTCCTCAATACATCCAGTGGATGCAGAAGTACACAAAATGTTTAAACAGCTATTTACATACGCAATGCTAAATCAAGTCGTCTCACAAAACGCTCTAAACCACAGGGTATTAGCTGGCACTTTGTTGGTTGTGCAGAAGTCAAGGAGAGGGGGAGAGGTGGCCGTCAGCTGGAGGTTAAATACTGGGTGATCCACCAATTATCCAATGCCGGACAGGACCAACTCCACCCAGTGACTCAGCCACACCCAGGTCCACCCCTAAAAAAAAACCCGAGCAGAATGGAAAAAACCCACAGCCCTCCTCTGGTGGGAGGAGTCAGACACAAAACACAAACACTCATAACAGTGAATCATAACAAAGTATTTGTGGGTAAATATAATTACACTGTTATATTAAATAAAACACACTGAAATTTTAAAGTGTTAACATTTTATTTACTGCCCTGAAACCAAACCCAGAGGCCTGCACGTGGCGCTCAAACACCAACCTCCAGTCTGATGTGCTGATGTCTCTGCAGGTGGTGACTCTGCTCAACGACCTCTACACCTGCTTTGACGCCATCATCGACAACTTTGACGTTTACAAGGTAAACGGCTCGTTTGTTTCCTCTGACCTCTCCACAGCAGACATCAACTCTGATGTCTCCAAACTTAAAGCTCTGAGGAACAGAGTGCGCCGCCATGGAGACCTCAGAATAAGAACAGCTTTTAGTGCGACTCTAACTGATGTCACGGTGCTGTGGCGCCCCCAGGTGGAGACCATCGGCGACGCCTACATGGTGGTGTCAGGGCTGCCGGTGAGGAACGAGAAGCTGCACGGCCGAGAGATCGCCCGCATGGCGCTCGCCCTGCTGGACGCTGTCAGAGCCTTCAAGATCCGCCATCGACCCGAGCAGAAGCTGAAGCTGAGGATCGGAATACACAGCGGTGAGCACACACTCACACTGACGTACACACACACACTCCCTGTCCTTGCTCCATGTGGTGACTGTCCCCTTGTGCTCTCCAGGTCCCGTGTGTGCGGGCGTGGTTGGTCTGAAGATGCCTCGTTACTGCCTGTTTGGCGACACCGTCAACACGTCTTCTCGTATGGAGTCCACCGGCGAAGGTACCTGCACAAACACAGGCCACATGATCTGATGCACATGTGACCTGACACTGAAGTTTCAGCCTGAAACCTCGGAACTGTAACTGAGTACTCGAGTACTAATCCAGAGGGAACATTGAACTTTGACCTTTGCATTCGTCTGACGACTTCAGGTGTTCTTACAGAAAATAAATCAGTTAAGATCCACGTGTTAACGATCACACTGAATGATGACCAAGTCACATGACTTGTTGGTCACTCTGCTGCCGCTCTGGGATGCCGCTCTGTAATTACTGACGCAGCAGCGCCCTCTGCAGGCTGATTCTTCTCTGTTCACAGGCTTCAGGTTAGTGACGGTCGGCTGACTTCCTCAGTTCAGCTTCACCTCGGCTTCAGAGTTTTTCTCGGCACGGTTCAGTGCTCGTTTTAAGGCGTGAAACCACACTGAGGTGTTCTCCGCACGTTCTCTGGGATTAAAAAATGCAGATTTTTACCTTTGAACTTTGTACGTGTGCACCAAGGTTTTATTTTCCAGGTATGTCTGTGGAAATCAGTTACAGATTAACAGAGTTACTGCAGCCGGTCAGTGATGGAGTTTCACATCATGAACAGTTTCTCTGTTACAGGCAGATCTATGTGCTGAACACCTGAGTTTCATTAACAGGAAGCAGATTTATTAAAGACCCTTCAGAATAAAGTGATGTTCCTTAAATAAACAGCAGATATATTTTTATATATATATTTTTGCAGGTCGGACTGAAAAACCTAAAAGCAGCATATTTATTCCTGCTGCTGTTGCCAAACATGACCTGTGTGCGTTTCTGTGTGTGCAGCGCTGAAGATCCACGTGTCGGCGGCGACTCGAGACGTTCTGCTAGAGTTCAAATGCTTTCAGCTTGAGCTCCGAGGAGAAATCGACATCAAGGGCAAAGGGAAGATGACCACCTATTGGCTGCTGGGAGAGAGCGACAGCCAATGACAAAGCACCGCCCACGGGAGGACGACAGGAGGAAACGAGTGAAGGAACTGAGAAGTGAGAAAGTGGTAATACCACAACAGATGAGGGGACCTGGAAAGGAGGGAAGGGAGCAGAGCTTGCAGGAAAGGAAGACTCTCTCGGGCGATTACCACCTCCTCGCTGCTTCTCATCTCTGAGCAGAAGGACTTTGGATGGATTGGGATTGACGGACAGCACACAGGAATGGAGACACACGAGGACCCGGACACTCTCCTCACACTCGGCTCAAGGGTGTCCCGGTTTTCCAGTCCTGGAAAAAGAGCTTTTCACCATCATCCTGCTGATAATCCAAGCAGTTTGTGTCTCAGAACTGACAGTCACAGTGCTGCCTCTTCTTCACTGTAATGTGGTCCCTGCATTCATTGTCTTAATTTTCCTGTCCCTGCTGTCACTGGAGGAGGGGCAGGGGCACCTGGACAGGTCGCCACCCTGCTAAGGTGATAGACGCGAAGAGAGAGCTGAGGCTAGCCAGCAGGTTTGAACCAGGAACCTCGTTGTTGTGAGTAAGCAGTGCTAACCACTGCATTAATGTGGGCGTAATCTGAGCTCAGTACTGCCCCTGGAGGCCAGAGACAGGAAGTTTCTCCTGCTCTGAAACCTTTGAGAAGAAAACATTACACAGCTTCTGTGGGAGGTACACGTTGGCAGACGGCATGTGCTGTAGCCCCTCCCACACACTCTGATGTCAGCGGCTCCAGCTTTGAGCACATTTATTTTGTGGAGCTGGACATTTAAGATAACCTCCTCACAGTGAGAGTGAAACAGCGAAAAGTGATGTGCAAAGTTAAAACTGCAGAAGTGCTCTGATTCGAACAGACAAAAACAGTCTGAACCTGCGGCCCGACATACCTGCAGGGACCGAAGGGAACCCTAAACATAACTGTAATAACAACCACGCTACCCCTGCTTCCTCTTCGCCTCTTTTTTTCCACGTAACGCCGACGACAGGAACGCTTTGACAGGGAAATAACTCTGCATCCTGAAAAACGCCTGATAAGGCAGAACAGCTGGAGGGTCGGTTTTACGCAGGAAAGCAGACCAATGAGGGTTAGCTGCACCGCTTCCTCTGTGGAGACTCAGTACAGAGCAGATCTTTGGCTCTCCCACAGCTGAGCTCACAAAGGCTGTTCAGGAGAATAAATGTAAATAAATCAGTTTCATTGTGTTTGGAAATGTAAAAAAGCTGCAGTGAAATCGAGTTTGTTTCTCCTCATTTTGTTCTGGCTTCATATCCTGAGCAGCAAACGGGACGAACACATCGGATCAGTCAGAGGGACAAAGGAATCGAACTAAAAAGTTCTCCAAATATCATCACTGAAGAAAAAGTCAAAGTTTCAGATGCATCAGTGTTGGTCAGATGCTGGTCCTCAGTCATGGTTACAGTTAGAGCTGCATGCTGCTTGCACCCCTGCATGAGCTCAACAGGAAAGAGGCTGTAAAAAGCAGTACATCGAGTCCTTTGACGGCTCAGTGGGGAGCTCCCGATTCAGGGTTATTCAGACAAGGAGGAGGAGACGCCACGATTTATACCACGACAACAGAGGAAGCTGTTACTATTGGCTGTCGATCATTTTCAGGATGTTAACCAGAAAAACACTGCCGCTAAAAACAAAGTGCTGAATTTGGGGACTCTGTGTAACCTGTATGGTGTTCTTCAATAAGCAACCAAATCAGCATACATCATCTCACAGCGATAAAAGGATCATCATGACAAAAGCCATAAGAAAGCGTGCTGCTGTTTCAGAGCTCGAGAGGAACAAAAGACTGCAGAGCTGGAACTTGTCTGAGCAGACCATCTTCTCCTGCAGCTTTGCTTCTCTACAGCAAAACGCAGATGTGTGAGAAACCATCACAAACAGCTGTATAACATCACAAATCAGAGTTAAATGGATTATTATCACATCTGAACATGTTTGAGATCATTTTAAATCATTTATATTCTGCTTATTGAAACTATATCAAAATGTCTTAATCACAAAATCATCTGAATTAAAAGGCTTGAGCAGTGTGTGATGTGGTTAACTTCAATATCTGAAAGTTTCAAGTGAAAAACTGAAATCATCTCAAAATAAACTGAACTTTTCTTACTTGCTAATGCTAGCTGTGTTTCCACAGGAAGCACAGATTGTAGCTGGTCTTCGAGGAGTGGCAGCTGAGCCAGCCTGGTCACTGGTCTTCCACCAGTTTACAGTCAAATACCTGCAGTTTATCCAGTTTATCCAAAGGTCCTGGCCAGCTCCAATCATCATTAACAGGAGATGGATACGTCCATAAAATGGAGACAGCTAGTTTCCTGTGAGCGCGAAATAAGCACAGCTTTCAATGACAATAGCCACCTGCAGTCACAAGATGGCAGTAATGTAAAGGCCGGACCCAAACAAAAGACGGCGCCATCTTGGGCTGTCTTTGTGCTCACCGCGTTGCTTGTGTCGTGAGTGGCACGTGACGATTTTCACATCACACCCTGTGTCACGAGACAGTCTTTGTGTCGCTGGTCGTGCCGTGGCCGTCACAGCTGGGTTGAAGACACGGGTGTACGATCTTGCGGGGTTTTTCCCGCCATTTTAATGGTAATACTGCACAGAAGCTCAGAGACATCCTGACACATGGAGGGGTATGTTGGTACTTTGTGAAAACTTGAGTTTGTGCCTTGGCTTCCAGTTTCGACTTCTTCTGCTCCCTATCAGTCTTCCTGCGCTTAACGGCGGGTGTAAATACCAGTGGTATATTAAGTGTTTTAATACATGTCTATATACACCATTGCATCACATTTATATTACTTACATAAGCTGCTATATCTGTTTAAACAGTATTTTGTCATTGTGAATATTTTAATACTAAGTACATTAAACTTTTTTTAACAGGTATTACTGATCAGCGACCCAGTGAAGACCGATCACTCATCGATTACTCTGTTTTCAGACCACCTGGCACAGCCTCTGTGAGGAGCCCTGCCTTCACACCTTGAAAGCTGGGTGAAGGGCCTCTGTCCTAGAGTCTGTGTTTTAAGTAGTGTCAAGTTTCTGCTGCCTATAACGATTTTGGGTCTTGGTGGTTTCCACAATCCACCAGGAGGTTTTAGAGGCCCTTGTGCTGCTCACATGGAGATTCAGGGCGGGGTGGCTCAGTAGGTAGAGTGGTCGCCCCTTGATCGGAAGGTCACCGTTGTGACAGATGTTGTTTTCTGTTAGTGAGATGGTCTCCTCAGGGTGCTCCTCTCTAAAGTCGACTTTTCCTCGTTCTTAGTGACGTTTCTTACTTCAGCCCCAAAACACGTTCAGGCGTTAAGGAAGTCCCTGAAACTGAACACCACCGCGCAGGGCTGATGGTCACGTGACTACAGCCAACCTCAGCGACGCTTTCTGTAACCTGAGGACAAATCACGTCTCATCAGCTGTGCACAGGTGTTTCCCGTCACACCTTTGAACCGCTGTCTGCCTGACTTTGACCCCACTGTTTCCTGTTTGGTGCTTGTGAAGAGTTGACGGGTTAGAAAGCGCTCGCAGACGAGTTTGTTGAAAAAAGGTAGAATTTTTAATCAGAAAGTTTTTCAGCACATAAGAAGATTCAAACGAGAACAAAACGATGGAAAAGCTTCAACTACGACAAACACACAGAGTCACGCTCTCTTTATGTCCTGCTCCTCACGGACCAAGCAAACAGCTTCTGCTCCGGACTCGACGGCAGGCGGTGAAGATAAAATGGTGATGACTTCAAGTGACAGCTCCACGCAGGAATAAAAAACGTCATATATAAAAGAGAAAGCAGACGTGGCGGGAGGAGCTGCTCGCCGAGGTCGTTCCCTTCACGTCTTCATGTGATGAGCTGTCAGGAGACAGAAGAGAAAACACAGCTGAGGACACACCTGCAGGATTCACCTGTGAGACCAGAGCACCCCGAACCATTTCCCATGATGCACCGCTGTGCTGGTCTGTGCTCTGATGGTTCTGCTTTCACACCAGAGCTGCAATGTGCAAAAGTCTTGAGCCACCCTGTGTCTTTCTATGTTGCAGGAAACAGCTGCAGTGATTTCTTTAAACACGCAAACACACACGTGTAAATACAGAGTTAGTATGTTTGCTGTGAGCTCCTCATCCTGCAGCTCAGTGTGCAGGAACACTTCTCTGTCAGGGCGATGCTACACTGCTTCAGTGATGCTAAGGTCCGAGCTCCATCGTCCTTCCGAGACGTGAGGCTTTGGTGAGCAGCAGACGATCAGCTCAAGGTCGTTCAGCTGATCTTGTTTATCTGCTGCAGCTTTTAGGCCTCATGTTTCTGCTGTTTCAGCTCTTTGGGAATCACCTTGTTGGTGCAAACTTACTATTTAATGTCAGACTGTGTTATCTGTGGCATTTCTCACAGACTCAACAAAGACGTGTGAACAGTGCATGTGTTTGCTGCTAACAGTGTGTGCAGACACAACACTGCTCAGTAGCACTTCAGTCTGACTGCCTGGAAGCAAAATATAAAGAAATGAGTGATGACTCAAGACTTTTGCACAGCTCTGTACATGAATGTAAACAACACATGACTTCCTGTTTGCAGACTGAGCGGTGACAGCGAGCGTTTCTGCTCGGAGGTGGGCTGAGTCTGGGTCGAGGCTCAGGTGGCTGCAGGATGAAAAACACGTCCACTCGCAGCAGCCAATCAAATTGTCTCTGACAGAACACACGTGGGCTTTTGATAAACACGGTGACACGCCGCCTTGCTTCCTGTTTTGGTTTTTAAAGAAACAGGAAGGTGAAGCTGCTCTGAGATTTGATGACCCTGCTGGACATCAGAAAGCAGTTTTCATCCTTACCCTTCACAAAAAAAGCCTGCAACAGACACTTCCTGCTGTGCTCCAGTTAGCTGGAAGCAAGTCATTAAATACTGTATGTAGTGTCTGTGATGTTTTTAGTGATTTGTAAAAGACTCATTAATCGTGGTTTATCAACAAAGCCTGGCTTTAATTTAGAACTTCCTGTTTACAACTCTTCTCACTCTGGGAGCAGAGTGCAGTTCACCTCAACAGAAAACAAAACTGTCACATTTCTATTCGAGCGTAAATATTAAACAGACATTGACCATCAGCTGATATAACTTCAACAGGTAACTAACAGGAGAGCAGTCAGGCTGCAGCCTCGTCTGTATCTGCTCATGTGTCTAAAATAGAATCACCGTGACAACCGCTTTAAAGTTTCCTTGTGCTGGCTTTTGTGTTCATACCTAAACAGATAGACGGTGTGTGTGTGTGTCGTCATCAGGAAAACATCTGTGTTGGTGTGTGTGCGCGACTGTAGCTCCGTTTATATTGTTAAACGATAAGTACAGAGTAACAGCCAAATAATGTCAGGAGTATTCTGTGTAATGGAGTACTTATTTTGAGGAGTGCCCCCAACACCTCCGACATGCACAAACATGTGACCCACAGCATGCAGTGAATGCTCAGACATGAACCTGCTGCTCTCTAACACACTGTGAGGACAGCCGAGTTCCCCTGAGGTCCCCACACCATCAGAAAGAACAGCGTGTGTGTGCAGGTACTCACAGATTTGACCGTCTGTTTGATGAAGTCCTTCTTGGTGCTCAGGTCGTGCTCGGGGTAGGTGTCAAACACCTGGAACAGAGAGCGTCACGCTTCACCATCAGAACTGAAACGGGGCTTTAAACAACCTGCTGACAGTAAACACACACAAGCTGAACCCCCCCTCCCATCACTGCAGGTCTGAACAGACCCCCCCCTCAGTCAGTGAGACGCAAACTGTGGTCTTAGTGACAGGGTTACAGTGAGGGGTGGGTGGGTGGGTGGGGGGTTCCTCCCTTCAGCAGGCTTTTTCTGGGCCCTTGGGCCACATGTTTGGACAGCTGCTGTAGCTTGAAGATGACCAAAGACAAAAAGCCCTGCAGGGCCTCCACCTGTCCACACTGCTGAGCATCTGTAACCATGGTAACAAAACAAGCAGGGAGACTGACCCTCTGGCAGATCTGCTTCATGGTCATCTCCTCCAGGTTGGCCTCCTTTAGCAGACTCTGCACCGTCTCCTTCAGCTGCTCGTCGCTCGGCCCCTTCTTCACCATCTTGATGAGCGGCTCGTCGTCGTCCGAGCTGTCCTCCGCTGCACGACAACCACAGAGAAACACATGAAGAAGAACAGGAGATTTACAGCCAGGTCTCAGACATCATCATCCTCACTGTGGAGGTCGCTCAGACACAGTGGCCAATTCATTAGGAACTAAACTCTGACCAATCAGGACGCTCTGGGTGAAGCTGGAGTTTAAATGATCACGTGTTAAAGTGGAGTTGTGGACACTGAGCATCAAACAGGAAGTCTTCCTCACACCGACTTTCTGAGGCTCTTATTTTGGTAATGAGGTCGACGGCTGTCACGTAAAGGCTCAGTGAGCGCTTCGCTGTGAAACATAAACTCATGGTTTTACCTGCATCTCACCCACGAGTACCTGTCCACACCTGTGATCAACATGAGCGTGACGCCGAGGACCTGATCACCGATCACATTGACCGAGTGAAACGAGCTCACCTGTGTTGGTGTTGCCCCGGCGATGGCTGCTGCTGTCCGCCTTCTTCGTCTTGGCCGCAGGTTTGGCTGCAGCAGCTTTCTTCTTTCTGGGCTGGAAAAGAAATCATCATCATCAGCGTCAGGGCGTCACCTCAACTGTGTGACCTTTGACCCTAGATCTCTGTTAAACCATGCTGAAGTAAGCGGGTTAAGAAACAGATGGAACACCACTGAAGAAGAACCTCCTCCACTCATGCAGACTAACAGCAGCCCTGAAATGTGCCAGTTTATTGGGAACACTAGCGTGTTTACCTTCTCATCGGCATCGCTGTCCGACTCATCTGAAACGTCCTTCTTTGATCGCTTTTTGGGAGGACCCGTCTTCTTCGCTGGTGTCCGTGGTCGTTTTTTGGCGGCAGCTTTCCCTCTGCTGGACTTTGACTGAAACACACACACACAGGTCAGACGGTTTCCTGTCAGCTGATCACCTTCAGCTCCGCCTGCTTCGCTCTGTGCTCACCTCCTCCTCCTCCTCTGCAGACTCCTCTGACTTGTCAGACTGCTCCTCCTCTTTCTCTGACACTTTCTCTTCGGCGTCCGATCCTTCCGCCTCCGCCGAAGCTGCCGCCTTCTCGTCTTCCTCGTCGTCATCCTCGTCGCTGCTCGAGTCCATGACGATGGCTTTGGACTTACTTCCTGTTTTGGACTTCTTGGGGCTGGACGATGAGCTCGCGGTTTTGGCTTTGTTCTTCTTCGTCGTCGAGTCGTCGCCCGACAGCTTCTTCTTCGATTTCCTCTTCTTCTTCACTGGCAGCCGCTGCCGAAGGTCAGAGGACACTTTATAAAAACTGAAAAGTTCAGGTCCGGTGAGTCTCGGAGCCACAGGTAGCTCAGCTCACCTTGCCGCTGTTCTTCGGTGCAGTGAGGAAGGTCAGGATCCGGTCCACCAGGTCCGAGTGGGTTCCTTTCTTCTCCAGATCCAGCACGCTGCACACCACCTTCAGCTTGCTGTTTGTGAAGTTTGAGTTCCTGCACAGAGAGTCTTCAGTTAGCGAGAGAACAAGCTTCATCGTGGAGAGATGAAGGTGTCGCGAACGTTTACGCCCCAATGAAGGCAAAAGGCTCTCTGGCTCAGATCTGAGCACGCTCAGACACGCAGCTGAAGACGTTTGAGTGGAGTGCGTGCTCGCTTAGGACTGCGTGACGTGCAGAGCAGGAGGTCTGCTCTGGGAACTCCTCGTGACTTATTATGGGGGGGGAGGGGGGGTACAGGGGTAATAACGCAGTAGTACATCATATATTCATATTTGATTTAATCTGTGACAGACTGGCAACCTGTCCAGGTGTACTCCGCCTCTCGCCCTATGGTTACGAGATAGGCTCCGCCCCCCCGAGGATGGATGGACCTTTAGGGACACACTGATCAGGTGATAAGTCACAGGTCACGTGTCTGAGACTCCATGTTTGATTTGGCAGTTTTAAACTCATAAATCACGTCTCCAGCTGGAATCGAACCAGCAACCCTTTGATTGAATGAAGGTCTGGATCAGCAGCTCACTGAATGCTTAAACGGCTTTATCCGTGAGGCGTCCCTCCCCAGCACGCCCCATCTACAGCTCCCGCAAATGCATCAAGCCGCTGCAGACGATAATCACATGTGAGTAAAGCTGCGTGACCTCTGACCTCCTGTCTGTAAGTTACCTTACCTGGAAACACTGAGCGTGCACTTACTTGAGAAGTTTTTCTCGTTTTTTGGCAAACTGCTCGCTGTCGGCATCAAAGGCGAAGCCGTTAAACAGCCGCAGGTTCTTCTTTATCGTCGCCATCTGAAAAAGAAGGAACAGCGCTCAGAGTCAGCCTGATCACCTGACCAAACATGATCAGCACACAGGTCAGAGCGCCGTGGAGCCACGTCAGCTCAGCCACGACTAGGGAGGGGCGTCCACTGTTAAACGCTCACCTTCCCAGGTCTGTCGAACAGGATGGCGTGCAGAGGTTTCAGGTCAGCCGGTTTCATCTTGGTGATTTGGTAGCTGGTGCGAGGAATGTCTCCCAATTTATCTCCGCTGCCTGAAACAAAGAGCGGCAGCATTCAGACACGTACGCGTCACGCTGAGACTGGAGGACGCCACGGTCCGCCATCTCTTACCGTCTCCGATCTTGAGCTTCTCTCTTTGCTTCGGTCCCTGGAAGTCGAGCCTCTCCACTGTCTTCTTTGCCCGTTTCCCTTCCATGATTTCTCCCACAGCTGCGACCAAAACAAACTCAAACATAAATCACTGGTCTGAGCGGTCCCACAGCCCGACCCCCTCACACCGTCTGATCCCAGTTACCTGAGATTTTGGAGCCTCTTTTATTCGGACTGGTCTGGTCCTCCTGTGACAGCTCCTGCTGGTCCTCCACCTCCTCCTCAGACACCGCAGAGCTGTCCATCGCCTCCTCCGCTGCGTCACTCATGTCTGACCTGCTGCCGACTCAACAAATCCTGACGGCAAGAAACACACACACCAGCGTGCATATGGTCAGGAGTCTCACTCATGGAGGGGTGTGTGCTGCCATGTGTGTAACTGAAGACATGCGGGAGTTTGAGCAGTGAGAGCATCGGCATCAAAAATCACATCCAGAGAGAGCCAACACGCAGTATGAGAAGACATGAGCCGCACGGTCCTCTGACCTCCGCTGACTCCATCACGCTAACACTTGCACTCTGTCACTCTTGTTTTCCCTGCAGGTGCTTCTCTTTGTAAAAATCTG
This sequence comes from Benitochromis conjunctus, assembly GCA_015052645.1. Lineage (NCBI taxonomy): Eukaryota > Metazoa > Chordata > Actinopteri > Cichliformes > Cichlidae > Benitochromis > Benitochromis conjunctus. The sequence continues at coordinate 11,952 of VOQK01034134.1, forward strand.
CTGAATTCTGAACGGAGTCTGGCAGCCCGGGTACTAGCCATCAGCGCCTGGAGCTCAGTTTAACTTTACTATGAATGCTCGCTGAGATGAAACGCGGGCAGGTGTGTGTGGGGGATGAACACCTGTCCTTGTGTGCGCGGGCGCTCGTGTGGAACACTCAGGTTTGACTCTCAGGGATTTTTGCGAGGTTTTGTTTGTTTTTTTCGCTCTTTGTGGATTCTTGGCGCGCAGTTAGCCGCTAACAGGCTGAGCGCTAACCGGCAGCTTCCTCCCTCCTCACCGCCGAACCCGCTCACCTGACGGTCACCTGTGCGCAGACGGTCCGCAGGTGAATGGAAAACGTCAACCTGCCGTTATCGTTTATCGGCGGACGGCTGCAGCTAGCACCGCGTGCTAACGCCGCCGTTAGCCGCTCAACATTCACCGAGCGGAGCTTTAACCCGCCGATTAACCGGCCCGGCACAGCCGCACAGGAGCCTCGCGGAGAAACAGTCGACCAACAGCTGAGAAACACTCACCTGCTCCCGAAACTGTGCGCGAGCCGCCGATCACCTGTCAGCTCCGTGTTTTTGATTTTGTAATGGCGGTTTCTCTAAGGGGCGGAGACTCATGCGGAGGCGACCTCCGATTGGATCGCTCTCCGATGACGTAAAACCCGTTTGCGTCTCGGCTCCTTCAAATGCGGCCGACAAACGCGGCCTTCATTTTGCCGAATTGGAAGGACGGGTCAGGCGTATACTTCGTGGCCCACCATAACACAGAATTCATAGCGCGGCCTAGGCGGCCTAGTCCCAAAACCTCGGACGCAGCCGACGTGGGCCGCATTTGTAGGCCGATTACGTCACAGCGACGCGACGTAGGCTGTCCGAATTCGTCGGCTGCAAATGCGGCCTACATTTCCCCGAATTTGTAGGATGAGGTTTTTTTTTGTTTTTTTTGTTTATTTTTTATTAATGACAAAACATATAACATACATACAAATAACACTTATTCCTACGTTCCAACATATAACCAGGTACAGTTATAACCAACCAAGAACAAAACAGTAGTCTAAACCAAAAGCACATACCAGACAAAATAAAACCGAAGTAAATCAAAACAACATATAACTACCAAACGATGACACAGAGGTACGCATATTCATTCTTATTCCATCACTCAAAAAGCCTCAACAAAAATTCAAGTAAGGCATAAGCTTTCTTTACTTCACACTTTTCTAATGCAGCTTTCCACAATTGCATTTCATTTTTGAAGCCAACAAATATCAGGGTAATTTTCAAACAGCGCCATTTGTGAATAAAAAATTTTGCAGCTATAATTAAATTGTTAACTCCAAATTCTATTGTTTTATTTTCAATTTGTAAGCCAAATCTAACTATTGGAAAAGTTAAAGACAAGACACAGATATTTTTTTGAGGTTATCCAGTGCTGAAAATCATCCCAGAATAATCTGGACCTGTCACATGTATAAAAGAGACGCTCTGTTGTTTCAACTTCCATATTGCAAAAGACGCATGCATTCGTATCTATGTTAAATCTCTTATGAAGAAAATCATTGGACGGATATATATCATTCAATATTTTAAAATGATTTTCTTTTGCTTTAGGTGAAATTGGAAAAGAAAAATATTTAATCAAGAACTTTAAACTATAACCCCTAAACATATATTTTCTTTTTAATTGGGAGGGAAATTGTTGTTTAGTGAGAATTGCCTTTAAAAATGTATTGTTGCATGTCCTTTCCATAAACTGGCGATCATCAATTATTAAAGTTGGTTCTCTAAAAAAAGGTGGGGTGGCTCAGTAAATAGAGTGGTCGCCCCTTGATCGGAAGGTCGACGGTTCGAATCCACCCAACGGCTACCCTGAGGTACCTTTGAGCACGGTACCGTCCCTACAAACTGCTCCCCGGGCGCTGGATTGTTAGCTTCACTGAGTGAACGGGTTAAATGCAGAGAGCACGTTTTGTTGCCTTGTACTCGTGACATGTGCAATGACTATAGAGTTGAATTCTATTCTAATTATGCCTGAAAAATAAAATAAA
>VOQK01034146.1:15804-34960 GCA_015052645.1 Benitochromis conjunctus
CCCCCCTTTAATCAGGCCTGATAAGGTGAAATGCTCCCACCTGTCTGTTTTAGCAAAATCTACATAGGTCGCGTAGACGGAAGAAACAAATGACTAATACGATCGTTTAGCTGGAGGACTTGTTTTCTAGAAATTAAAAACTTTACATAAAACTAATTTGAAACTTCAATTACGTTTTGACTGAAATGTTATCAACTTAATGAGAAAAAACATTAATTAACAATTCCGCCAAAATTGTTGATACTGAACATATGACTAAATTGTTGCGTGGCAATATATTTAATTTGTTTTCTCACAATCTCTACTTTTTTGCAATACAGATAATGTATGCAAACTCGGTGTCTGCTGTTTCCCCCAAACGCCATTGCACCAGAGGGTTGTACTAGTATGCTCAGTCACATGTTCTCAGCCTCTCCACGTCCACTCCATCTTCCTGCAGTGCTTGTACAGTATGCGAGCATGTAATATCCTGTGTTTGCTTTGACAATCTCATAAACTCATTAATTAGATCCATAAGTCATTACACTGCGTGTGCTGTGAGACTCTACAGCGTTTGCACTTGTTGAAATTACCCAACATGCTTTAAATGGAACAAATGAAGTCTGGATATTGCCTCCACATGAAGCGACCCATGTATCAAGTGAGGAAATGAGCAATATGCTGATACTGAAGTTCTGAGATTTTCAGCACAACTATTACCCAAATGAAAAGGAAAGCGTAATGTATACACACATAAATGATAGATTGCTATGTGACAATAGCAAAAAGATGATGTCTCTGCATTCTCGTGTTAGGGATGGAAAGCAAATACAAAAGAGAAAGACATGAGGGATTAGAAAGAGAGGGGAGAATTATAAATGAGGAGGAAAGGAAAGAGCAGAAGTGCACAGTGGCAGGGGGGCAAGAGGGGAAAAGTAGTGAGGAAGTATGTAAGAGAGGAAGAGTAATAGGTAAAACAAAACAAAAAACAGGCGTAAGAGACAAAGGGTGGGTTTCAGGGAGGGGCGGAGGGCCTCGGGGGTTGTTAGTTTTAATTGGGCCTCAGGCTCTGGGACACACAGCGACAACATCAAAGGTCAGATATACATCAAACACTGCTGGGAAATGTCGACCAACATAGGGAATGGTTGCAGGGCAGAAAGTCACAGAGACCAAGATAGGCCATTGGCAGCAGATATATTTTAGAGGCAAAAAAGGAGCTTCTCTAGATTCAAGAATCTGCAGAGGAGAGGTGGGTAACATGACGGATTAAAAAAGATTAGGTGGAAAATATTCCATATTCTGTTATTGACAGCGAGTGTGATTGATCTAGCAACCAATGCAGTTTCAGAGCTGGCCAAAACAAAACACCCAAAACACTTAAATGATCCACAGTATAGTATTGGGTGATGTTGTGATTGAACACGGTCACTGTATGGGGCGATAGTGATCAATCTCTATTATATTGTCATGGTGCCATTAATACTGACTGGTTAAAATCTGCATTATTATGCAGTTAAAATAGTCCTATCAAATGTATTCCTTACTCCTGAGTGTTTTCTAAAAAAAGAAGAAGAAAAAGAACAAAAATCAGCACCCAATTATGATGCACAGCTCTGATTAAAAACTGATGGGTGAAAAAATATTAATGAGGACGCAACGTTCGTTTTCTCGTTTTTCTCAGCAACTAGATTTTAATTTGCCAACTGCAGATTTATCAGGTCAAGGTGCTTCTCTATTTCATGAGATGCATTCTTCAGTCTAATTTTACCAAATCACATCATTATGCTCATTTATACCCCACCAACGAATAATGGTGATGTCAGACCGGGTAAAAAACAGAAGTGGGTGGGTGTTTCTTGTTTTTTCTTTCCTAGCTTCACCATCTTCTTGATGAGAGACGATAAATTACCAAAACTTAACAAGAAAAGCCTAATTAGTAGTGGTGGCTGAGGTATTTTTTTACTGGAAATGTTGTACTGGTATGTCATTTAAGCCTTGCTGGGGTCATTTAAGATGGCAAGAACAACTGTCCAACTGACCCTAACCCTCCAATTAAACCAGGAAAGGACTTTAACAGCAGTGTCAATGATGTACCCTATAATTATTATTATTTTTTTTATATTTTCAGTCACAGAGCACATTACATTTAAAACATTCCAATACAAGCACAACAATATATGCCACTGAGAGCCACTTAAAGACCTTAGTGACCCATTCCTTGAGAAAACAAGATAAAATTAATCACCATTTAGGCGCCAGGCTAACTATGCTGAAGCTGTAGTTAGAAGCGGTGGCAGGTTAGCTGCTCTCAAACAGATAGTGAAATGGTATTAATTGCCAATGGCCTCCTCAATTAGTTCCATGTCAAATGTATGGGAAGTGCGTAGGAGAGATAGGTATATGTGCGTGGTTGTATTCATAAGCTGGTTGCATTCATACTTTTAGTGTGTATGTACGCGTGTGTGTGTGTGTGATACGTAGTGTATAGAGACTGGATAACATCAGGATTAACCCAAACTGACACCTTCTGATAGACTTCATGTCAGCCTCATCCCCTGCTTCATTACTCCCACTGACATACACACAGAAATGCACGAACGCAAACGCAAACGCACACACACTCCCCGCTGCTGTCTACTATGTAGCTCCATAGAATTGGCAGAGTGAGCACAGCGGGAAGAGGTGCATGGGTTGCGAGGAATAGAGACAAGGCTGATTCTGCCTTTTATTCACTGTGATGAAATCAATCATTGCTCCCAGAAGGGCCTATGATTTATTATTAGCGGGGGTTTTTGGATTGTGTATATGAAACTGCGCGTTCTGCACTGTCCTATGGTGCAGTTCTGAAAATGACATATAGTCAGTGGTGTAACACAGCATTGACAGGTCCCAGTGTTAATTGTTTTTATTTTTTACAGGTCCCCCATCAGACCACGTGAAGACTGACATTTGTGTAGACGAGAGCGTCCCCTCAGCTGCAGAAGCGTCTCTGCCACAGTGTCCATAATGGTAGGTAGTGCGTGACTGTGTGTGCTTTAACTTCTCGAAACACTAAATGATGGAATACTTCTGAGAGGGATACATGACAGATTTCTACATCATTTCATAAGTGGCATATTTGTTATGTTTATATTACCTGGTGAAAAATATCTGTGGATATGCATGGATTTGTGCCTAAAGCAAACCTTGTGCTTATCTAATCTGTAGCAGCACAGAGTTTCCTGCACAGCTTACGTGTAAGACTGCTGCTAATATTTATCAGCACAGACCTGTATTACTGTGGCATAATGTGAAGCCAAAAGGTTGGGCTCTTACTGAGGAGTTAAATTCACAATGAACCTACACAGCTGAGATGTGGTGATGTTGCTACAATGGGTTCTGCAACATATTTGCAGCAAATGCTGCAGAAACATGAACATGCACAGCAGCAGTCAAGCAGGATTACAATTTAGCCTGCCTTGCATCAGCACAACTGCAGCCATAAGCACTATCCAGTCCAGCAATGTCATGCTTAAAATCCCTGGTGCTACCACTGACGAGCGGTGGTGCATAGGCTGTATAGCTGCAAAGATACAGTGGGCAGAACAGTGTGCAGCCTGATAGCTTAATCTTAAGGTTCCCTGCTCAATATCTTTGCACATCTGCCACATCAGAAGAGGCAAAAAACATTTTTAAAAAGTTATCTGCAAAAATAACTGATAATTGCCTTTTTTTTTTTTCCAGCTCTTTTTGCAAAATGTTACTCTAAGAGCAATCTTACCCAGAGAGGCTGTTAGCTACAAAACAAGCCCTTTTACTTTGAAATGGACAATTGTCCCGTGGGACCACAAAGCAGCAGTTTTGAGGTTGCTAGTTGGTTCCAAACATTTTTTGTCTCTGTTAATAATTTAGATCCATAAAGATTGGAACATAGAGCCCAGGTTGAAAAGCAGTGGATTTTCACTTAGTGTGCAAATGATTACCATTGATATTTTCCTGTTGTACAACACATACTTGGGGTGTCAGGTGCAGGACACAATTCATGCTTTATTTGGCTCCTCACTGTAGGACCATGAAATGACAGATGAGATTGCAAACAGAGGGCACAATGGAGGGCATGAAATCATCCATCTATATTTGAGTATCTGTCTGCTGAGTTGTTTTCCACCTGTTGGCCTCTGTAGGCATCAGGCATATATCTCATGTTTGGCAAATGCTCAGAGTAGGTGATGTGTAATAAATGATGTTACTTCATAACCAGAAGTCCAGATTTAATAATCTTGTGCTCTTATTCTATCCTCTTAAAAGTCCCAGAATACCTAGAGTAGCTGTTCTAATGTTTTTGTTGTAGATATTTCAGTGAAATGCGAACAGTAATGGATGCTGTGAATTCATGAAGTACCCTGCAGGAAAACAACACCACCCAGCATGTCATAACATTTTAAGAGAGGTGGGCTTTTGATGGAGTGCAGGTCGACACCATGAACTGATGGACACCATCCAGTAAAATTTGCACAGGCAGCTTTACAATTGAATCTAACAGTTTATAATGCTGTTAATAATATGAATGTGACAGCAGCCAAATGTCCCAATGTGAGTGTCACAGGTGTGGCAGAGCAGACACTGCTCACTGCAAGTGAGCTGGACTAATGAACATATAATAATTTAAAAGTTATACTATTAATTTATTTACGCGATTGTGGCTCAAGAGTTGGCAGTTCGTCTTGTAATTGGAAGGTTGCCAGTTCGAGCCCCGGGTTGGACAGTCTCGATCGTTGTGTCCTTGGGCAAGACACTTCACCTACTGCCTACTGGTGATGGCCAGAGGGGCCGATGGCGCGATATGGCAGCCTCGCTTCTGTCAGTCTGCCCCAGGGCAGCTGTGGCTACAACTGTAGCTTGCCTCCACCAGTGTGTGAATGAATAGTGGAATAGTAAAGCGCTTTGAGGGTCTCGGAAAAAGCGCTATAGAAATGCAATCCATTATTATTATTATTATTATTTACCAAATAAAGACAGAAGGCCTGGGAAACGTAACTAGCAAGCTGATACTTTTAGATACTGGTTTTAAAGTTTGTGTATCGCTTTCTGGATGAAGAGTCTTTTTCTCTTACTTGTACTCTTTATAGAGGCTGAAATTCCTCTGCTGAGTCTTTGGAAATTTACCAAAAGGAGAAATGGAGGAATGTAAAATGATTAATTGGCTTGATATAAAGTCTCAAGTATGAAATCCATTTAATTTTAAAACAGAAATAGTCATAAAAGTACTGTTTTATAGACTCAAGGGTTCAGTATTTCATTGTCTTTTCACATATCAGTCATTAAGTCATTCTGACTGTTCATTTCCTGATGACCTCAGTCCCCTAGCCTGCTATAAAACTAAATGATGTAAAAGGAGGGCATTAGGTAGATCATTTGAGAGCTTTGATGAATTAAAAAGATTCCATATTTATAAAATACCTTTTTACTATTGAATGTGACACTGAAGAGGATTGGGGATCCAGACTCGTGACTGGAAGAATTCCACGATGGCACAGGGTCTGTTAGGCTGATCTTCCTCTCCTTTCTTTTATTTCGAACTCCTTGCTGAGTGCAGCTACACAACAGCTGGAGACTCAGGTTGTTGCCAGGAGTACCAACTTAGTTGTGACACTCTTGCTGCTTTCATGAACACCTGTTGCTCATCTGAGTACACAGTAACAAATCGAGGAGACTAAAAAGAAAAACAGAGTGCTGACACTGCTGCTCAAAAACTAAGATTAGCTCTGTTCTGGCTCTCAGCCACATCACTGCTATCATCAGGGAACATGAAAAATACTTTTTTTCCTTATATTTAAAATTATGCAAATTCCAATGGATATTTGTATTCTTATATTTGTGTGTATTTGCACTCTTCACAGTTCAAAATAATGATTTATTTTATCTTATTCTAGGCCTTGGTGTGACCCTTCAATTCATTCACTGTCTTGTCTCTCTTTAAACCAACTTTACTCTTATTGGCTGCAATTTACAAACAGAAGGTTTAAACTACAAATGGCTGGACCTGACCATATTATGGATATCCAGTCTCACTGAACTTATCTGAAACTTAGGCCATGTGCATCCACCACTTTAACGTGTATCTGCCCGTCCCCATCCATCTATTTTCTTCTAGTTCAGGGTCTTCGGGTAGCTGGAGCCTAGCTCAGCTGTCATCTGGCAAGAGGTCTGGACAAGTCAGCAGTCTATTGCAGGGCTACCACACCTAACACAGCCAGTTTAGAATCACTAGATAACCTAACCCATGAATGTTTTTGGACTGTGAGAGGAAGCCAAAGTACTGTTAATGAAAAGAAAGACCCCTGGATATCAGCCTTCTTGCTGCGAGACAGCAATGCTAACCACCACCCCACCATGCTGCTCACATGGCATTTACATGACAGAAAGATATGAAAAGCATAAATGCAATGCTTTAAATTAAAGGCCGCATTAGTCTGTAAGTATGGCTCTGATCAGTGAACAGTAATGTTAGTATGTTACAGAAATCCTACAAATAAAGCTGCACAGATGGCTGTACACATGGCTCATAATTCACCTGGCAGTGATTTAAAAGTCATCCAGTTCCTATTTTCCTTTAATGTTTTTGTTGTGGTAGGACCTCATTAGATTTTATTGGTCAGTATTTAGCTCGTGGGAGTTTTATTAAAGGGTATATCAAAATAAGTTGCGCGCTCACATTCACTGTTAGAAAAAGTTGTTGAAAAAAGTGTTGCAGGTTTTTGATGAGTGACACCATAAAAAGCTCATATTACCTTCATTGACTCATAAACTATGTTTAAGGGCACTTCAGTTTTTGTTTACCTTGTGTATCTTCTTTTTATCTTTTTACTATATCCTTGAATGAAGCATAATATTGAAGCCATAAAAAGCATGACATAAGAAATGCAAATGCACTCTCTAACCACTACGTTAAATAGACCTGTTCAACTGCTTATTAAATATGTAATCACCCAATCACATAGCGCCCACTCAGTGCAGATAGGCATGCAGATGTAGTCAAGATGACCGGCTAAAATTTAAACCAAGCATCAGAATGGGGAAGACAAGTGATTTTGAATGTGGTGTGGTTGTTGGTAACAGACAGGCTGTTCTGAGCATTTCTGAAAAATGCTGCTCTACTAGGATTTTGCCACATAGCCATCTCTAGGGTTTACAGAGAATTGTCCGGATAAAAAAAAAGAAAAAGAAAATATCCAGTGCGCAGCAGTTTTCTGGCTGAAAATACCTTGTTGATGCCAGAGGTCATCTGAAAATGTTAAGGCTGCTTTGAGCTGATATGAAGGCAACAGTAACTCAAATGACCACTTGTTACAACCAAGTTATGGCTGTAACAAGTGGTCATCTCTGAAGGCACAACACGGCAAACCTTGAAGCAGATGGGGCACAGCATGTCCACATTGGGTGCTGCTCCTGTCAGCTTACAACACAAAACTGAGGACACAATTTGCACCAGCTCACCAAAAAATGATGGAAAACAGGGTATCTTGGTTGTTTTGGGATTTTTTGTTGTTGTTGTTGTTGCTTAGTTTTGGGTTTTTTAGGACTGACTATGTGCTGTGAGACTTGGCAGTATTTTAAGCAGCTACATGAAGCATCATCTGAAGTGGTTTTTAATTAACAGGTGATCCCTGTCAAAGGTTTGAATGTCTTGCCCTTTTAATGCATTTGAGACATTCAGTTTCATTATGCAGATGAATGGCTCAAATTATGGTACAGAGAAAAAGCCCTATTGCACTGCTGTAGTTATGCATGCAACTGTTTCCGTGGCTGCTCAGTTAAGTAAAAGCAGATGACAGTTCATCACTTTAAGACATGAAGATCATTTAGTCTGTAAAATTTGAAGTACTTTAAAATGTTTCTTTAAGTGCCTTAAGAAAAACCCCCCACTGATTATCTGTTCTCAAGTGGGCTGCTCCTGGAAAACTGGGTCAAAATGTACCTTTTCTGCAGATGACAAGTCCACCAGTTTCATCAACCTTTAGATTCACCAATTAACTTCACCTCACATTAGAAGCCACATCAATGCTTCCTACTTTTTGAAATGGCAGACACATTTCAGCACGAACTGTGGGCGAATCATGTCCTCATGGTGGAATTGCTAAACGGCTTCTGTGGTAAAACAGTAAGAAGACGGGGACTGCTCGGGCCAAGAAACAGAAGGAATGAACACTGAGCCTTTGAAAATCTGCAGTTTAGAGTCCAAATGTGAAATTTTTGATTCCAACCGGTGTATTTGTGAGGAGCAGAGATGGTGAACAGATGGCATCTGCATGTCTAATTCCCATCTTGAGGCATGAAAAAGGGGGTGTGATGGTGTGTGTAACTATGGTAGTGTGTGTTAATGTGGGAAGTAAAAAACAAAAATAATATATTTACTTTAGTAAATGATGATTTTGAATACCGTTTTGCTTCTCTACATCCACATAGTGGTTCTGGCCGTCTGTGCTAAAAATATGGTGCACTCATACTTTAACTGGCTAAATTTCACATTATATAAAAGTATAATAAAAAACAAGCGGTTGTCAAAGTAGTTGTACTTGTTGTTTCGAGTACTTGAGTAGTTTTTTTAATAACTTTTTATTGAAGTGATAGTAATTAAACTCAGAAGAATCAAGGCCTGGACTCAATTTGCATTCATGTTAGAAAAAAGCCTCGTAGAGGACAAAGAGAGAGAAGTAAACTCCACGACTGAGATGGCAGAGAAGAGCCTGGAGCACCATCATCTAGTAAACCAGGTGAACTGGAGAAAAAAAAAGGACAAAAATATGTGGCCTAAGAGAAAAATGAGCAGAAGGAAGAATGTGAAGTTACAGATAAGAAACTGCCCATTGTGTTTGCTACAACAGAGCACAGGGCCGCTCATCTTCCAGTGATACCCAGGTCTTTTCACTAATGTGCCAAGAGTATATGGAGTAAGATGTTTTCCACTAACCAGTTTTATGTGTTTATGAAAGTACCGACATCCAGTATTTATGGTAGAAGATTTAAAAGAACAGATTTTCTGATGTAATGTAACGCGACTTCTTGAAGAGGAAGACCTTTGCTTTCATCCGATGAATCATAGTAGTTTTTAATTCTGATAAAGATACAATAAAGCCTCTGCCTACACATGACCGTGATCCTGTCACACATGCTGTCACACACAACCTAAGCTTTGATGGCTGTTTATAGGACATTCAGTTAGCAGCAGCTCCGTGGTCCTTGGCCTATGTACTGTGTGGATGAAGAGGGAGCTGTCAAAAATATTTTGGTCATAGCTCACACATTCTGTTTCTTCCTTAGAGTTTATTTTTAAGGGCGGATTTTGGAAAGATTTAGAAAGATTCCAAAGAGGGCACTGAGTAAACCGACTGTCTGTGGGGCTTTTTTTTTTTTGGTTTTGGTTTTGGTTTGTTTTGTTTTTGGAATTATATTATTTTCTCTGGACTGGTGCTAGTTTGTTTTGGTTCACACCCCCTTCCCCCTCTCCTTCTGCTCTATTCACTGGTTTGGTTTCCTTACTGTCTCCATGCCTTAACCAATTTGCTCCTTTTGTTAGTAGTTTATTTGATCACTGTGCCTTGCCATTGCCTTATTTGTGTAAATGATAGATTATAAGTGTGGGTTTTTTGGGCAGGGGCTTCTGAAGTTGGGCGGTTGCGCTGGTTTAGACTGAACAATACTAGATGAATAACACGGAAAAGGATTTGTTTGATTCACGGGTTTAAGATGACTAATCCTGCTGTTGATCCCATAACTCAGTGGCTTTTGAATTGTCTAAACGATACACACATCCACACAGAATAAATGTAGTAACTTTGGCCATTCATTTTTCTGCCATGCCATTGTCAGACAAACACATTTCTCCAGCATTGCCTTAGCTGCACCTTACATTGAGTGTCAATTATCCAGTGCAAGCGTGTTATAATACCAAGCTGGTGAATGGTTACACATTTTCCAATTAGCATTGTCTATGTTACAGCAACATACGCATTTAAGTCAAAACATGGCTACGTCCTTGAGTCAAGGTGTTGGAGCTGAAAGCATTAGATATAAAAATGTCCCTAGAAGAAGGGATGTATATGCTAATGCTAACAACTGTGCAGAGGTTGATTTTAGCTATTTGGGCCATTTTGTGGTCCATGCAGAGTCCTAAAATTATGTGACATTACAGTTGTCATGTCTTCTTTGTTTTATATAGTCTCCAGCTTTTGCTGCACGGCCAATGGTGGAGTGTTCAACATATTTTCTCTACAAGCAAAAGGTTGATCATCTAGTTCCAACCGTAGACACAAATCGCCTTTGGGTTCATGTCAGTAAGGGCATCTGGTGTAAAACTGCCAAATCAAAGATGCTGTGGTGACTCCTAATGGAGCTAGAAGTAGTGTTAGTCTGCATTTTTTACTCTTTCATGAAATCCAAGTGAAATAACAAAGGTTTGTCTCAAGTGTTTTTATTCACTAACTTGAATTACAGTGAACCTTTTACTCTGATGCAGTTTCAGGTCAACTCTGTGTGTCCTGAGTTGCCTCTGCAACTGCAGAGTAGTTTTAGAAGACATTAAACTTCAAAGCTTCATTAAACTGAAAGGAAAAGTTAAAAATAATGTAGTAACCAAGAGGTGAGAGTCTTTGAGTTGCATAATGGCAGGATGACTTGAGTGTTAAGAGTAAGTACTTGTCACAGGCTCTTCTTGACTTCATGCGCTGCATGCTGACAAGCTTACCTGTCATCTTTCCTGCTCCATGCACCTCCTCCTGTTCTTCTCCTTTTCTGCATATTACCTTTTTCCTTTTTTCTCGTTTGTTTCAGCGTATCGCAGTGCTGATCCTCGTTCCCATTTTGCCCATCACTCTTCATTGTTTACATGTCTGCGGAAGGTCAGTTGATCTGGTTTGGGACTGTGGGAAATGTTTCAACTGATTGTTCATGACACACACGCACAAAAGGCACACACGCACACACACGCAATGGGCCCTTCACTTTATCAAGGGCAGAAGATAAACAACTCTGGATAGGGTGAGAGACAAGGTGGGGATGTTAAATGTGCTGCTCTAAATGTCTTCACACATCGCCTGTTAACTGATGCTGAATAAGGGCATCTGTCCTTCTCCAGAAGATCCCGGAGTGTAGTGTTTGTGTGTTAGCTGGTGTGTGTGGTTGTGCCGGTGTATGTATGACCTTTGAAGACTTGCTGTGTTTGCAGGTCTCCTCTTTGCAACAAAATCGACCAATTAATCAAGAGGTCAATTACCCAATTTAGTACAGGAATAGGAGTGTGTCTGATCAGAGTCAAACAGTAAAGCAGCATTAAAACAAAACTGAAAAAGAATTAAATGCAGCAGCAACAAAGGTCCTGTAATTTAATGTATAAACTTCAATGTAGAGTTTATTGATTGTATATAAAAAGTTATGTTATTGCTATTAATTTTACAGCAATACAGTAAACTACAGAGTAACAGCAGTGCAGTATGTAGAAAACCAGTTGACAGTCATTATGGTCTTCAATCGCAGATTACTGTAATTTAAAATCAATAAAAAGTAAAATAAAGTTCACTTTAGAACAGACGAACAAACACAAAAAATAGCGTAATTTCCCTTTGCCATAAAACTCTCCTCTTTAAAGTGAACTCTGTGTGAATTTTAATGGAAGAAGGACGAGACTGATGAGGGGACATGAGGGGATATTTTAACAACAGCCATTCATATTATGTTTTTTGGATGTATTTGACACATGTCTTTCAGCATATGTCATTAAAAAATGTTTCTTGAAACCCAAAAGCATGCTGGACAGAAACAGGTAAGAATTGTGCCAAGTTACATACTTGCCAGGAGCTGCAGCTAAAACAGAAACATTTTAAGACAAAATACGACTTAAGAAAGAAACAAGTTCTTTTTTTTCCTCCAAAAATGTGTCATTTGTAAAGTCGCAATCCTGTGTTAAAATATTCTTTTATGATTTAAACTTTTCCTGCATCCTTTCAAATTTGGTTTAAAATGCATGGATTGTGTCAAGACACTATTAGATATTCACTATGAACTAGTGATCTATTTTTCCAAGATTATGCTCGCCAGTTTCTTAAATGACAGCACAGCACATACTTGCTAGCTTTACTTCATTTTCATTGATTTTTCAGAGCTCGTGATAACTGAAGTCATCATTGGGTCTCGTTTTGCCACTTTTTACAGTAGCGTCAAATCTTATTGCACAAAGAAATGTGTTCTCCATTTTTTTTTATTTCATTCAGAGGCACCTAAAATTACAGGTATGATACAAAACTATCTCTTTAATAGCTGAAGAGTGTGCCTTCTTGAAACATACCTCAAACTTTTTTTTTTTTTAACTTTACAGTGTTTTTCTTTTACAGATCAAGTACAGGAAAAGTATTCTGAAATCAAGATCAAAAACATAACAATTGTTACTTTGTTGCATTTCCTCATGCTGTTTTATGCCCTGAATTAAGTGAAGCAAAACATTCTCCATCCAACTTTCATGTACAACAGTTTGCACGATGGAGCCTTTAAAGGTACAGTCAGCTGTTTTTGTTTTTGTTTTTTTAGATTTTTAATAGGAAAATAGGACAAATAAGGGATGAATGTTTATTGATTAATATGTAATTACATCTTTCAACAAGTTCATGCATAATCAAAAATTTGATTATAAAGGAGAGGGCGCTAATTTGTGGAAGTTTGATTATATTTTCACATTGCATGAAGGTTTATTCAGTCCAGCAATGTTAGATCCACTTGAAAAAAAAAAGTTCTCTAACAGCAGCTAACAGCAGCTAACAGTGGCAAAAACAGCAGTGCTCACTGACAGGAAACTTCAGCATATCTTCAACGACACACCTCAGAATCAAAGTCATTGGTCAGAAGTGAGCTTCTCTGACTCATTGACTGGTATGAGACCTATCATCAAATTTTACAGCCTCCTCCAGAGTATATAGATGGCATATTAATAGCTGACTGACAGTCAGACAGATAGATAAAATATTCCCAGTAAAAGACAATACAAGAATAAAAGACCGGATGGATATGGTCCAGAGTCACTTATCTGGATACACTCACTACAGAGTTTTTAATGTGACTCGGAGATAAAAATGTAAAATACAGCAAAATCTTTAATTGACACATATTTGGTTTTATCAAGTGTTGCTATTACGCAAACATGTGAAAATATAGTTGTTGTTTTTTTTTTAAAATGCAGTCATAGAAACAGGTGGCCGTGTGAGGTAGAGTCTAAACTAAATGTTTTTGATCTCTCTTGCCTGACAAAAAGATGGCTGTCCACCAGTGGCCACCACTCTAATTGAGAGGAGTAACAAAATAGAATTGAGTTCAAATCTGAAATCCATTGGCATCTAACAATGGCATTTTACATGCTGTAACTTAATAAACTGTAATGGAGCATTTTCATTTCTTCTTTTAAAATTTTCAACAATATATTTTCAGTCACATTGAGATCGAGTGTCTTTCCAAGTCAGTGAGCTGATATGCCTTTCTTGCCTTTCTGATTCTTTAGCTGTCACTCAACTCCTTATCATAAATGAATGGTAGAATTAGCTTCCCCCCCTCAGGCAGTCATTTTTGAATGTTTCAAATGAACCACATAGACAAAAGTTTCAGCATCATCTCTTTTGCTGATGATCTATCACTAAACATTGCTTTCATTCAATCATTCACCGTCCACCTGTGATGTTTAGTCATTACCCACTGCAATCCTTTTTTTTAGCTGTTAGTAGTGGTTTGTGTTCGTCGTTTACTCATTCAACTCATTTATTTCAGTCCTTTTTCAAACACTGACTGCAAATTTGTTTTCCATCTCTTTTTAAGGCAAACTGCTTTTATTTGGTTGCTTTTTTTCTCTCCTGATCCCTTTTCTGTCTCCTTTCTACATGTTTGTTTTCCTTTTAGAACTTGCCCATTTTGCTTGTGCTCCAAATTGGGAACATTCAACATTTCAACTCGACACAAATATTTTGGCCAGAAATCTCCAGTATGTGTACAAAAATACATAAATGACAGGAAACCGGTAAATGCTCTCATTTCAACTACAGTGTTTGACACATGTTGATTGCTCAGTGCTGTGCTCAGTTTTACAATGTACGAAACACCCATGCTATTAGTGTGACAGGTGTCTTAGTGGCGACCCTACAGAGAACAACTTGACCCTGCAGCTACCTTCCATTTTACAGAGCTTTATAGTGCTTTTCACTGAGGGTCACAGGTTTCCTGTCATAGATCCCTTTGTGGCAGCAGATCCAACAGTAATCACAATTGAAGCACCGGTAGTAGTGCTTAGTTTCAGTAATTATAGTACGACCAGACAAGGCTGACGTCATTGTAGTTCCATATTGTTGTCTTTATGACATTGAAAGTTTGATTCTAAAAAAGTAGAGATAGAAAATATGACTGAAAGAGAGGTTAAAGTGAAAATAAATGACACAGGGTGGAAGAGGAAGAGAGGAAAGGTTCAGAGGAGCAGGTATGGACAAGGACAGGCAAAGTTGAGAGCTTGTGTGTGTGTGCCTCTATCTCTGCTGCTACAATCAAATGGTGTCTGGATTCAAGGTGACCTCTGACACCCATTAAGAGCAAAAGAGGTGAATGATGTAGACCGATCATTTTGTGGCCATATCTGTCCACTTCTCTGTGGGTTGAGACAAATTTCTAAGGGTCATGTAAGCTGAGCTAAATACATATATATTTAAAAAAATGAAACCTAATGACTAAACACGTTATTCATGGCAGTTATTAGCCCAGTGAAAATCTTCCTTTCACTTTGCAGAAGAAGGTAGTTTTCACTTTCGGGTCATTGTTTTTCATTTGTTACTTTAAATGCTCCTCGCCCCGGGGTCCGCCTTTTGGTCTTTTGCTTTCTGCTACTTGATGCAACTTTAATTGTAACACAAAAAACACAAGCTCTGCACTGCTCAGGACTTGCCGAGGCCAAGTATTCTCCTGAGATCTGACATTTCTAACATTCTGCATTTCTCTCTCTATCTTTATCTCACTGGCTTGTCCTCATATCGCTCCTTTACTCACTGGAAACCAACAGTGGGTGCTCAAAGCTCCATCAAGCATATAGTTGCTGCTTCCGTCTGCGCCTTCCGTCCTTTCTGTCGGAAGATAACAATCCAGAGGTTCTGTGCTCCACAGATTTTCGATTCTCCACACTTTTCTTCATATATCTTCTCTTTTTATCCATGTGTTTTTCCTTCCTTCTATTTTTTTTTTTTGTTTGTTTGTTTTATTTGGCCATACTGCCCCAGTTTTCATCCTTAACCTGTGCAATATCAGTATAAGACAAGGTCAACCCAAAACAGAAGAAAAAGCTCCATACTCTTTATTTTCCTTTCTGTTAGGTAATTCTGCAGAATGCACTATTTCACTACGGCATTTAAACCTTGTTTTGCAGTCCATCTGGACTGTGAGGAAAAGGATATAAGAAGATGCTGGAGTGGAGGTGGGGGGCATTCGATCTTTTCATAGCTGTATTTGATATTTGAATGACCTCACATAACATGCTCCTCAAGCGTAATGCTTGGCACTGGCTAGGCTAGATTGACAGACAAATAGCCCGATATCTCAGTAGATAGCTTGATGGATGGCTAGATAGCAAAACAAATCAACAAAAGAGGAATTAGGAAGAAAAAAAATGCAGGACACAGGGGATGAGTGTAATGCAGCTGTGTGCTGTGTGTGTGTTCTCACCATCCGTCAGCTTATGGTTTACACAGGCTTTTCTAATGCATCAGTGCCCTCAGCCTGTTATAGCTTAGCAACGTGCCTGCCCTTAAATATATGAAAATCTGCTCCCTCCAAGCATGCAAATCAGCATTTTTGGAAACACACAAGCACACACAGATGCATGCAAACACACACACGCACACACACACCCTGACAGTTATGCAGTGCAACACTTTCACACGCTCACCAGCATTACAAGTCATGCAGTCTCACACACACACACACACACACACACACACACTTCAAGTCTGAAAGTCACATTGTGATGGCTTGAAATGCCTTTTATGCAGATTGAGTACAAGCCCTCAGCTGATCAGAATCTAGCCTTCAATTTGATATGCGACTAAAAGGAGCAATGTCATTCCAGCTGGGCAAGTGCGCCTGTCAGCCCTCACAGCTGCCACTGCAGCCAACAATCGCAAAGCAGTTGACTTTCATTCTGGCTGAAAAATGCTGCTTGATCTGTTTGCGTGTATTAGGAATGTAACGATGATCCAAATTCATGGTTCAGTTAATGCCTTCATCTTTTCGCTATGGCTATTACAGATTATCAACACTCAATTGTGATTGGATTGTAAATGAAAAACTAAATGACATAATAATCTACACAATTCTGACATATTTACAGTTTGTTTATTACCTAACCAATCTTAAATTACCATAACTTTCCCCAGACCACCATACTTTAAAATGGCATGTTGCTAATATGGTTGAATAGTATATTACTATATAATGCAAATTACCAGAGCTATTTTTCAATGCTGTTAGTCCCCCTGTATTTACACATATTTTGGTTTCAACAAAATCAGAACAGCTCCCTTCTGTCCACCAGCTTCAGAATTGAGGTTAAAATCCTTCTTTACACATATAAAGTCCTGAAAGATCAATTCCCATCATATCTTACCTCAAGCCTTTAGCTATAAGGCCCCTCTACAGTGTTAAAAAAAAAACTACTATATACTAAAAAATGGAAAATTCCCTGGTAATGTTCTGCCAGTACATTAATCGTTTTTTAACTGAGAATTCTGTAAATGGTACAAATCAATGTAAATTGAAAGATGTAAAAAATAAATAAATGACATTTTAAAAAGGACATTGCCTTCTTTTTAAAATGGTACATTGCACCATATTGTGTAACATGGAACCAGCTCCCAGTTTGGATTCAGGAGACTTACAACCTCTCTAGCCTTCAAGCGTTCTTTTTTGATAAAGCTTATAGTTAAAGCTGCTGTGCAGGTTGAGGCTGCTGGGGAACTTCTCAGGATGCACATTTCTTGTTTGCTCTTATTCCCCATATGTTTGTATCAAAAGTAATTTTGTCCTTGTCTTCATATTCTTCTTCTCTTTCTTTCCTTTTCCCTCATCCACAGACCAGTTCATGGAAGATGAGTGCTCCTCCTTGAGACTGGGTCTGCCAGAGATCTCTTCCTGTTACAAGGGAGTCTTTTTCCCCACTGTCATCAAGTGCTTTGCTCACTGTCGGATATTTGGAGTTGGCCGACATACCAGAAATGTCACTGTCACTGCAATTAGCTATAGCCCCTCCTCACACACACACACACGAAAAGCCCATGGCCCCTCTGGATGTGTCTCGGTTGCATATTCCCCTGGCTTCTCTGTGTTTACATTGAGTTGCTGCGCTTAACTTTTACATCTCTATTATTAATTCAGTAAGTGCTCAATCGTGATGTCAGCAGGTCATGCAGAGGGAGTTGGTGTTGTTGTGAGACTGCAAGATGAAATCACCACACGAGTGGATGTTTGTAAGCCTACTGCAAAGTCATCGGTTTCATTTATGGTATTATATTACACGCATGTACATTTTAGTCAGCGCTGTTACCAAAATATTTCCTGTAGACTTTTAAGTTCTGTTTACTCAGTCAGGAAAAGAGTTAGAATTACAGTATAGGTGAAGGGTGTGTCAGTTTTACATTTGGAATAATCTTGTGATAGAAACACAATGTGTGCATGGGTAATCACCGGCACACGCACGCAACCTAGCCAGGTATGCCCTACCTCCAGTAAGAGATGACATTTGCTCATGTGCTGACCTCAAAATTTTGCCCTATGGCAACAGATGTTGGACACATATGTGACAGAGCAGAGCACACTCACACACGCATACCCTGGACAGAGTGTTGACAAGTCCGACGCAGCAGTATGCAGCTCACTTGTGTGTAAAACCCTCTTTGATATTCTGTGCATGACTGCTGGCTGAGGTTAGCAAGCGGATCACATCTATTACCTTGCTAATTCTACAGCTTGGCCTTTGCATAATAAGATGCATTTTCTTTGAAAGTGTGTGCGTGTGTGTCTGTGTGTGTGTGTGAGGGGTGGATAACGGGAGAAAAGAGACATGTTAGGTAATCAAAACATGTTGGCAATGACTTAATGAGTGAATCTTGCCATTGTAATATGGGCCTCAGATGGTAACTGGGTTAATGAAAGAGGTTTTTTGTCTTTGGTGCTTTGGCTGCTGCCTGGTGACAAATGTAATGTTTTCACTAATCTTCCACATTCTCATCTAATACACTACCTCCCACTACATATGCCAGGCATAATTGTATCATAGAAAAAAATGTCTCGTTAATATTCATTGTAATTGTGGAACATTTTAATTTAAGTTTTGGTCTATTTACTGCACTTTTAATGACTGCAAAATTCTCTGCTGCATAAAAAAAACCACAAACCATTACACATTTTAATGTAGTCAGCCTCACCTTCAAGGCCATTTCACTGCATACCTTTGGACCACTTCCAATGCATCTGTTATTTTAGACTACTCCTCACAAGTCTTACAAATCTTGCAGTTGTGTACCTACGGTTTCACCATGTACCTCAAACATGCAAAGACGACAAACATCAAACCAATCTTGCGTCAAACCAATCTGATATTCATGTTGTGGATCATCGCTGGTGATGACAGCTGGGTCTCCAGCTGGGTCTTCGGCTCTCACCCTGAGATCAAACAGGAGGAGCCAGTGGATGGGGCTGCAGTGTCCAAGCCCAAAGGTGATGTATTAGGGCAGCAGTCCAACTAGGATCATGATAGTCATATTTCCACATTCAGTCAGTTCTGTTATTTGAATTTGTCCCCTAAGGTTAAACTGTCTATGATAATATCTTGTTGATAATATCAAGCTGTTTCTAATAATTTGACATATGCTATAACATGTTTTCACAGCAAAGGCAGATTTCTAGACCAATAAATTAAATAAATTAAAGCACCACATATGTATTTTCAGCTGATAGTGACACAGTTTCGACAGGTACCTGTTGATTAGGATGCAATGTGAGAAGTTTCGTTCCCCCTCTTTCTTCTTTATTCGTGTATCATGTTACTGTTGCTTGAGCACATGCACACTTTGAACAAAAGAGCTCCATTTCCTCATTGCCGTTTGTGGGGTCCTTCAGTTGAGTGATTAGA